>WUQG02073496.1:0-27280 GCA_011317285.2 Androctonus mauritanicus | reverse complement strand
GGGGTGTCTTAAATTGTATGCCTCCATGGCTGCACCATAGCCAAAGCCCTCCATCAAATATCTGGCGTGGATTTGAATGGGATGGGATTGTTCTGCACGATACAATTCGTGATGATTAGTCATAGCCTTTATGCCGTCTATGCAGACCAAATTTGTTACTGTGCAAGTGAAGACTTTTTTCAAACACCAAAATGGAAATTAGTACCTTCGTGCTTCCATATTTCTGAAAGGTGGTCAAGTGATCAGCCCGATTAATTTCTGTTAATGCAGAAAAGCTTAACGGAATTATTATGCAACTCTGGAAAAATGTAAAATAGATGTATCTGAACTATAAAAGGAAATAATAGAATGGGTTACTATGTTGACGCCAAAGTTTCTTTTAATGAATTTTGTCACCAGAGTTTGTGCTTATCATTACCCATTTTGAAAATGGTATTGCATGATTAAGAAGAAGAATTTTGTTTGATCTGTTTATCTCCTTGCATATATATATACATATACACAAAAAATACATATAGATACATACATGTTAAAAAAACTAGATATTAATGGCTATCACTTAAACACCTTTTAAATTTTTTTCATACATTTGACAGAAATCTGTTTTTTATATTATTGATTGAGAAAACAATTTGTCAATTTCCTCTCCAAATAATCAATCTTGTGATACAATAACAATTTAAAATTTCTTGTTGCCCTTATTTCAGGGCAAGATATTCTAGCTCATAGATCAGTATCTTGTGATCAACTTACTTCATGTTTACCATTCCCTAACTCCTTGTTAATATTCAGGCAATAATAACATTTTATCTTTTTGAAAGTAAACTTTTTAATGTGATTAGTGACATCTTGTTCAAAGAAGTTTGAAAAGAGAAAATAAAGGGTTGTGTTGCATAACAAGATGCCACCTCAAGAGTGATATCACGGTGATGTATGACTAGTGCTACCTCGGCCAGTGTTTGAGTTTGGATACAATGCATGTAGTATAAATTCATGAATTTTCAAGAACAGATAGTAACAGTTTAGTATCTCTTGTTAGATATTTTGATGTCTTGTCTTGAAATGTACTGACTTGTGCCTCCTCATATTCTACAGGGGAAAACAAGGTTCTGATTTGATTCCATCATTTATACAGCATGTCATGTGACCAGCTCTTCCTTCATAAAGTTTGGCATGAACTATTGAACAGATCATCTGAACTTTCAAACAGGTGTAAATTAAAGTCTGCCAGATTTTCTGTGAAAGAACAAAAGTGAAGATTTCTCCACAGTGTGCATAAACTGTGGAGTCATTAAATTGTGGATGTATGTTTTTTCTCTTCCCAAGCCTGTAGAACATTGTAAATTTAATAATGCAATTAGTAGATAGTAGATGTAAAAAGTGGCACCATTGCGCAGCCTTATTATAGTCTCCCTCTCCCTGTGTATACAGATTATAATAGCCTTTGCTAAATCTGTCTAGTTGAAGTATTTGATGCTTGTTGTCCCCATCCTCTTCTATCTTGACACATAAAAATAGAAAATAGGCTTCTGTATAATTTCCTATGTTATCATTGATAATTGAACTATTTGTACAGGAAAGAAAAGAACTTTGTAAATAATTTGTTTTTACATATTTTGCTTTCCACCCAATTGTACTCTTTTTCTAATTCCCAACAACTTCACTAAACTATCAGGAAATTCAGTAGTTTTAAAATTTTATATATATATGTATAATTCAAGATCAAAGAAAAATCAATGGCTGGCAACAGTGTGATGACTAAGCTGCAAGTGTAAAAACTCAACAAAGTTTTATTTTTTGTTTTAAATTTTGTTTATCATTTTCATTACATTTTTCACTACATTTTAAGTTTTAACTTTTGCATCAGCCACCAAAACATTCATGCATTTCAAATTGTACATAAATAATTGTGTATTCTTATATTTATGTATATTTTTAAGTAACAAAAAAGTATTTCCTGTATGCAGTACATCCTTTACAAAAATACTTTATATAAAGTAGATTTTGCATGCATATGTTCATGCATAATTTATATTGGCATCATGAGAGCTGGAATGAAAAACAAATAAGCTCAGTATTCTGATATAATGTGGCACAGTGCAATGAAGTGCCCACATTAAATGAATTATAAATTATACTATTAATTAAAAAAATTAGATGCAATTTTTCAAATCTGTTCAAATCAAACATACTATAAAACATATGCATGAAACATGTTTTATTTTTCTATGACATGTAAATTATTATTAAACAAAAACAAATTATTCCTGAAAAATGATTTTAAAAAAGAAAATTTTATCATTTAATTGAAAAGAATTATCTATTCAAATTAATTTTTTTTTGTATTAGAATATATAGTATGTGTATATACATGCTATATATTCTTATTATATCAGAGAATATATGATCAGAGTATTAGTATATAATATTTGATAATCTTATTTAAAATGCTGTATACCAAAGCTGAAATTTTTCCTTTCTCTTTTATAATTCAGCTCAACAGTTTTGGAAAATACTACATTAACTGTGCAGTGTATCACACTTTAAAAAAAAGAATTGTCTGCTGTTTATACTATGCTGAATTCATTGTAAATAATTCCTTCTTTCAGTTTGAGTCATGAGTTTTTACCAACTACCTCGTTGCGTTCCTGCTTTATCTCTCTCCTCGAATTCTCTATCCTTATAGCTTAGTATATTCAGGGGTAACTCATATAGAAAACTGAGTAGCATTCTTTTGTACACGTGTTCTTGCAAATGGATGTTAGCAAAAAAAAAAAACATAAAAGTGTTCGAGCCTTTGGTATTTGTACAGCAGTGTGTACAGTGTGTGATCCCTGTGTCTTTATCCCTTCTTGTGACTTTTTTTGGGAGAAAAGTAAAAAAAAATTTGGAACAGATTGTTTTGTCATTTCTTTCTTACAATATATATATATTAATTATAACATTTAGAAGCACCTAAACATTATGTAAATAAAATTGAACAATTGCATTATAGAATTTTTAATAACAGATATTTGTGATTACTTTCTATAAACTTATAAAAGTTGTACAATAGCAGAAGGATGCAAAGAAGCATGAAATGATTGATTATGAAAAAATTTTTATATAAATTTTAAAATTAGGAAATTAATATAAAAATCATGATGGTTTAAAATAACAAAAATAAGTGACATGCAAATTTGCTAAAAGAAAACATCGAATATGATTTAAATCTGTTGGTAGTATTTTTAAAGTAGTAAGGTAAGTTTTAATATGATAGTTTAATAGTCAAAAACACTATATTGAACACAAATTAATTTATTTTTTTAAGTTTACAGTTATACAGGATAGTTATAGGTTCCCAGTATAAAACATTAATTATTAAAATGCCCCAATAAAAGTTTTTCAGAATATATAATTTTTTTTCCTTTGTTAAAATGAGAATTTATTACACTACATCTCTTTTTCCTTTTAAATATATTATCCAATTATATGGATATTCTGGAATTAAAATTTGTTACATTGAAAAACTAATGAACATTAACAATATGAACAAAATACATAACAAAATTCACATTATGAATTTTGGTTTTATCATATATTTATTGATTGTATGTAACTGGATTGTGACTATACATTCTGCTAGTGATGAGAGTTTGGGTTTATTTGATGATAGAGTAAGAAATTATAGAATTATTTACATCAGTTACGATTAATTTATGTGAACTTAATTATATAAATTTCATTAAAACTAGATAAAAGAATTTTTTAATCAGATTTGAATAGATATCACGGAATTGTCTAAATACTGTACGTACTAAAAAATAAAAAGTATTTGTTCTGTTGATTAGAAAACAAAAATAATTTTAATGAAAAAATCCGAAGGTTCATTCACTATTTTCGTTAGATTATTAAGCTAAATTTGATGTACAATAGAACCGTGATTCTTACAACGTGACGAAAAAATTGTGGTAGTAATAACGCGGCTATGGCGTGTTTACGAGCTTCATATAATCTATATGGCTCATATAACGTAGATATACTGTATTAATACGAGTTTCATATCATCTAAGTTGCTTATATAACGCAGAACGTATCGGATGTTACTTGGGATTAACTATAATTCATAATGTAATTTGAATCAATATTTTAAAAATTCATTATTTCCAAATACCGGTAGTAAAACTGTAACTTATAATATTGCATGTACAATATTTTGAAAAGGGATATTTTTAGGGGAGCTTCAAATCGAAGTTTGTTTTTACTCCTAAATACAGGCACTCCTCACTTAACGATTATTCGAACTTGTATCCGAGCTTACTTTTTTTTTTTTTTAACGTAAAATTTCGTTTTCGCCCATATGCTTTGTTGATTAGATAATTCTCAAAAATATATCTTTTTTTTCATTATATAATTGTTATTTTCACTGATAAATAAAAATTTAAATCAAATTTTAAGTTGAAATTTGTTTCTGATATTTTCTAAATATATACGAACAAGATACTCGCTTACCAAGTCGTGAGAACGGAACACTGTCGTTAAGTGAGAAGTACCTGTATTTATATTGAGAGAAAATTTATTAAACGCAAAGATTTAAAGCTCCCTGAAATAATCTTAAAAACTTTCAGAACAGTGAAATAAAATTTATACTTCTGTAACTTTAATAGCAGATTGTGCATATTTAGTTCTTTATAGTCATTCTACAAACAATGACAAACAATATTTTCAATTTTATAGATATGCATGTATAAAAAATGCGACGTATTATATTATTGCAAAATTATTTTGTTTAAAGCTATATTCGATAATTGCATCTAAAAAATTTTAAAACAGTCTAAACGAAACAAGTTTTCTTGAATGATGTGGATAAACCAATGTTTAGTAAGTTTTATGCATATAATCTTCATCTCCGAGAAGAATAGAAAAAGCGTATTAAAATACTTCAGTGTAGTTAGGAAAAAATCATCTTCGTATATTAAAAAATCACGGAAAAGACACAAAATGATGACAAAGCATATAAATGTACAGTACTGTGAATATAAGCGAAACTATTCACCATGAAATCGCAATAAAAAAATCACTCTAATAATAGCGAGCTGCTACCGTTTTAAATTTTTGATGATAAATTTCCATATCTTTCATCCGTGATAACATTTCTCCTATTTAAAACCGATAATATTTGATTGCGATTTTAATATATAAACCGTAAGCGATAGATCCTATATTACATGTATTCGTATAATGCTACGAAAAAATTGAAACAGTACTCGTATAACCCAGCTATGCCGTGTTATACGAGTTTCATATAATTCTGTAACTCGTATAACACCTACTCAAACTAAATGTATCCTCTGTGTTATATAGGAATCAACTGTAATATATGTATTATAGAATTGTTAGAAAATTTTTGCCATTTGTTTTCTTTATAAAATACAAATTAATTAAAAATTATATTTTTGACGCTTTCTCCAAATTCAATTATAAAATTAATTTAATGCAAAAAATAAATTTTTAATTTATTTAAAATATTGAAATCTTATTAAAAATTAATGTATCTTGCTAATTCAGGGAAAAAAGAAAACATTTTGGAAACAAAATTTATTTTCGCAAACTTGACTATACAAAAGTCTCAAGGTGCTATTTGTAAGCAATTCATCACTACAATTAGCCTTCGTTACGGTGCAAACATGCATTTCTGCTCGTTGTATCGGATAGTTATGTTTCGTTTGTTTATGACAATTTAGTAAGATATCAACAAAGATTCATCGCATTATCGTACTGTTACGTGAATGTAAGTATTTATCGAAACTTTACGGCAACGTACTAATGCATAGTATTGTATTTGTCTAATGCAATCATGCAATGACTTAATTGCAGAATAAGTTGTTGAATTTTAAGTATGATCGAGTATATTGTGCCAATGTTTAGTTATTAATCATATCTGTTCATTTGTAGAATAGTGTTATTAATTTTGTTATAAGTTTTATTTAATTTGCATGTAACGAAACCTAACGAAATGTTTTAATGAAACAATTTAAAATCACATTATTATTTATTATTATGCCACAAATATCAATGTTTTTTAATATTCTGGTGCAAATTAATTTATTTTTTACAGATATTCTACATTAAAATTAATTTAAATATTTTCGAAACAAAATTATATCAAAATCATATTTTGTATATAGTTGTTATCATCATTTGCACGATATGCTATAGTTTTTTAGTTCGATTCTGCACTCTAGTAATTTCTTGTTCTATAAATATTGTTTATGTCGTTACCTTGATTGCTGTGCCAAGTTAAGTAATATAGCCAATGATACAAAGATATGCACTGTAGATATTTTTTTTAACTAAATAAACCCTTTCGCTTATTGAATTTAACGTAGAAATAGTGATGTTATTTACTAATTAAGATGATTAAATTATGATATTGCATTAATAAACAGCATTTTTGATATAAAATATGGGCAGAAATCAGAAAATATTTTTAATGTATTTAAATATTATATTCACAGTTTCAACTGAGCTATGAAAAAATATGCAGAATAATAATAATTTTTATAATTTTAAAAATATATAATTATATAAAATTATATATTTTATGACTATACTGAAGGAAAAACAACAAAAGTATAATTTTAACATAAAATAATTTATTGATTAATATAAATCAACATTTATGTGTAGCATAGTAAAGAACTTGAAGTTTTCTGTTTGTGAATAATGAATACTATATATCCAGTACTTAATTTTTTCTTCTTCAAATCCCTCCCCGGGGCTTTTGTATTTGTACTTATCCACCGATTGCGATACACTGGTACGAATTTATGGTGAGAGGCTGACATGCCTTCTGAACAGTCCGGTATCCGTATGTGTCTCATCGCAGGTCCCAGTTAACGGACGTGTGCACCGCCAGCAATCCCGATTCAGTATAGGGATCCACGAATGGTACAAGGTGGCCCTTTTAGTCGCCTTTTGCGATACGCTGAGTCAAACAAGTGGGCATATTTTAATACCCTTTACCCACAGAAGTATTCCAGTATTTAATTGTTCATGATTAATCTTAAATGTGTTCTGTCATCACTGAAATATAATATAATTATTAAAATAATAATTAAATAAAAAACAAGTTAATATAAATGCAAAGAATAATATCAGAACAAATATCATGTGACACAGAATATTGGGATAAAATTTATTAAAATATTATCATCTATTATATAATGTAATATGCAAATATTAATTTTTACATAATTATCTGTAAGGGATTTTAAATATTTAATAAGAACTGCCATCTTTAAACTTATATAAATAAATTTTTTAATATGTTAATTCCAAATAATCTGCTATAAGATAAACCATCAGGTTCAATAAATCGATTTTTGGTCTATTGTCAGTTTATATAATAATAAAGAGGAAATTGTCTCGACATGTTATGTCAACATAATGGATACTACATTTAACAAATCTCAAATGATATATTTGTATTTATAGCTATGTATAGCAAGAAAGACTGTAAATAGAAAAATATTCTGATATCTTATGATATGAGTCGTTATATTTTTAAATTAGCAGTTTGATCATGCTTCGAATTATTTTAGGAAAATATTAAGTTTCGATTATTTTATTTTTAATATCTTTTAAATACAATATTATTATTAAAACAGTACTTATAAGTAGTATCTTCAAGTAGAAGTTGATCATTTTTGAATATTTGTTGGCATTTCATATTCTTCAGATCATATCTAAAGATCTTCATGATCTTCAGATATGATCAAATTTCTATATCTTGAACGGAGATGACGTTGGACGTACGTGTTTATTTTAATTATTTACTCTTTATGTTCTCTACAGTATTAAGTATAATACAGTATATAATATGTAAATAATGTTTTCTGTCCACCAAAAATTCTGAAATATTAGCTTAATGATCGATCTATTATAAACATAATTTAATATTTTTCAAATTATGCGAACGAAAAAAAAAATCCTTGTTTTATACAAAATATGAAATACTGTAGTAGTAATTTACTAGACTACCATAAAGCCAACTTTACAGGTTAAAGGATTTATTTGTTTAACATATCGTGCCACCTATCAACTAAATTGTAAAAAATTTGTCGATACTGATTACTGATGATAAATTTAAATCAGTAATCTTAGATCCGAATCAAGTAGCTCCAAGAATGAAACTGATCCGAGTTTATATTGATGTAAATAGTACACAAAAGTTTATTGAACTTTACAATCACTGTATTAAGTTACAAGAAAAATAAATTAGTTTTTGTATTTGTTGGTTAGGTGTTGCTGAATTATTTATAAAATACTGTTGCCTATCCTGTTAAAATTTTATTAATTACATTTTAAATAAGAATTTTTTTAAATGTTTTTTGTTACAGGTATAATATTTCGTGGATAATTTGGCCTGTTTTTTATCTGTGTTATATTGATTATAAAATTGTTTTTTCAAAGCGTAAAGGAACTGCTACAGATGCTTTTGTTTGAAAAGTGCGTAAATGTATAATAATTAATACTTTGAAAATTAGTAACTATTAAAAATGCTTAATACAGAACTCGCATTAAGTGCCATTTCATCGCAGTACTGCATTATATAAAATGACATCGCAGTTTTCAGGTGAGAATTTTTCAGATGAAATTTTTATCAGATCATGCTCTTCAAAGTAATCAGTATGTTCTTAAGTTTGGAATTAAATTATCAATGCGATTTATAATTGAAGAGCCTATTTGAGAAAGTGCCTAAGTCACAAAATACATCAAGTGAAGTGAAGCTTTTTGTAACAAAGAAAATGTGCCCAAGTCAAATCGTGACAATTCTTCAGTGTGCAAATCCTTATCTCTGAGGTATTGGTATGTTACTTTTTCTCACTGGCTTGAAATTTCGTGTAAAAAGTTCCCTCGAACCAATAAAAAGCTCGCTCCTGATGATGTGACTTAGGCACTTTCTCGAATAGGGTCTTCAATTTATACATTAGATTCTATCTATAATAATAATAATAATAATAATAATAAATGATGCAAAAATATTGTATTATTATAATTAATTTTTGTAAATTAAACAAACTTTGAAAATAATTAAAATACTTTGTACAAAAATTTGTTCAAATAGGCCTAATATAGATTGACCATGAAACAGAATTTAATATCAAATAGCTTCATATTTATTATGAACAATGTTTACGAATTGTGTGATCAAGATCATGCTATTTTGTATAAAAAAGAATCGATTATCACTTTAATTATATTCTGGTATTAGTTGGTATTGCAATACTGTACATCTAAACAGATGGAAAGATGATTAATAGTGTTTGTTATAGAGTAATCAATGGCGCCGCAATTTCCGAGCTTTGCTTTCTTATGAGATATTTAATTCACACATTTATTCCTAAATATTTCATTAAGTGTACTTTCGATAATATTCTATATTAGAATATCTGATTAAATTATAGATTCTTGACTTCGCTGTTCATTTAAATACTTAAAAATATTTACACGGAATATCTTAAAATTTATCTTTAAAAACAGAAGCGAGTAAGTTAATAAATATATTAAATAATTTAATAATAACAGATAAAATCACTTAAATATTTACACTAGAAATAATCAATACGATCGTTTAAATCGTATTAAATTACTATTAATATTTAAGTGCTATCTTTTCCATGTGATGTTGAATCAATTTTATTAGCATTTTAATTAAAAAAAAATATATTTATAAATAAAAAAAAAAAATTAGTACAATTTGCAATTGTGATCACTATCTGTGCAAATATACTTCATCAAGCTTTTTTTTTATTTTGAAAAAGTTCTTAGAACTAAATTTTGTTGAAAGCAGTTGAAAGTGCCAATGCAATATGTAAATGTATTTATAGAGAAAAAAATCTTCATTTTTCCCTTTATTTTAAATCGATTATGCTAAAATGTTCAAATATCCTCAAATAAATTAGTTTAATCCTATATTCCAAATTTTATCAATATTGGTTGAATTATGTAGCTTATAGAGGTGTTTTGTAGTGCAAAAAAAAAGAAAGAAAATGAGCTGTTTTGCCAATTTTTTCTGTTTTCAAACTGCTCTAGTTATTTTATTAATTGATTTTCAAACTTAAAATTTAATACGAGTAGTATGTGTCCTATTGAATACTTTTCTCGGATATAATTGTCAAATTAATAATAAGTTAGAACAAAACTTATAAGCAGCTGAATTTCGGATAAAATGAATAATCCTGTAATAAGAAACAGACAATAACTACCATACTGTTTATATAGTAGAACCCCATTTATATGTTTTTGAAGAGAGCCGATAAAAATTATGTACAAGTGAGATTAACGTTAAAATGAAACTTTTAAATGTTGAAAAAATACGTTAAAATTTAAAAAAGTTAAACTACATACTGTATTACATATGTTTTTCCCATACATTAAAACTTAAAATTAGGAAGTTTAATTAACGATGATGAGCAAATAGTTATTTTGGCATAAAGAAAGAATCAATTGTAGTTTGTTTTTTGGATGAAATATTACATTCATAGATCAAGCCTTCGTACGCAACTATAGTATCTGTCTGCGAAAAATACCTGTAATGTAGATTGAATTACAAAAGTTAAACCAAAATTGAAACTTCTGAAGTGGATGAGTCCAAATGTGAAAGAGAGAATCTGAGTGGGTAGAAAGACTGGTGGGATAAGTTTAAATTTTGGTTTTACTTTTGTATTCATTCTACTTTCTATTTCGTAAGATAATGTAGTGTATAGTATAACAAATTATTCCTTTGTCGAAAAAGTTTCGCAAAGATTTTTGGATTTTATGTATAAGTGCGACGAAACGACTCTGGGGAATAAAAATAACAGCGTACAAATGCGAAAACGTGCAAGTGGGATGATTTTACATGCAAAATCGAAAGAGTATATAAACATAACGTACAAGTGCGAAAAACGTAGAAGTGCGAAACATAAATGGGGTTCTACTGTACTTCTCTTAAATTCACTGGTGTGCTTCTTAATTTTATTTAAACCTGTCATTTATGACGGAAAATAATTTGCTACATTTTAAATTTACTGTAATTCCATAATAGTCCTATTAATATTGGTAATATTGTATGATGATCACTTTTTCTATGAATTATTTCAATTTAAAAAAATGAATACAGTAATATTTCATTATAAAAAAAAAGATGGAAAATATTTCATAGAAATGAAGTTTCGTTAATTCACATTTTTTGTTGTGATTATTTTCAGAGAAATTGCAAATTTATTATTTTTCTCTTTCAAAGAAAAATTAGTAACACGAAAGCCATTGAACTGTAAGTATTCACGAAATTGAAAATTTTGCTGTCAGTTATTAACCTGTTCTACATATGTTTCATTCCGCCGATTACTGTTTGCAGGATGTTATTAATATTATGGAAAATATCAGATATTTTGTTATAACTGCTGAAATAATTAATCATTTAACCAAAGGCGAGTTTCGTTATTAATTAGGCAAATAAAACTGTTCTCAATTGAATAATAATCCTTATTACTATTAGAATTTTAATAGAAAATAAAGATATGTTGAATTTTAGGCTATAATACTGAGCATCAATTAAACTTTATAATTTAAAAATAGCAGAAATTTGGCAGTTAGAAAATATGTTTCTTCTTAAAACGGAATGTTTCACGTATTCAATAATCCAATCTGCAAAAATGGTTAATCATAATTAAACCATTGCTTTACTCTAGATTTAAAAATGAACCGATTTCACTATATCCAGAGTCGTCTTTATTTTTAACCATTTTTATTTTTTTCTATCAATAATAATTATTTATGTCAATATTGCTGACTAACATATGAACAAAAAGGAAATATTGCTGTAACTTCATTGATATTATGCCTTATCAATGCTTATAAATTATTAATAAGGCCTTATTATTGATTATCGATGCTTACAGTAATTGTAGCACATGCTATTTTACATTTACTTTATATTTCACGAGTAATATTTTTATAATATTGTTTTCATTTCTCATATAAATCTTTTAAGAAATTCTTATTTAGATTAAAAATAGCTTGAAAAGACTAAAAGACTTGTAGGATTGAGAAAAATCTTTGTTTTAGGCAAAGTTACATAAAATAAGAAAATAGTGATGACTAGAATTAATTTCTCATTTTAAAATGTGTTCAAAAATGACGACAAAATTGATTTTTATCTGCAATACAATTAACTCAATAAGGAAAATTTTCGAAGTGGCTCCACAGAAACAAATCTCTAATGTGTTGCTTTCTCTAATGTCAGTGAATAATTATTTCAGTTATGAGCGTTAATCAAGCCTTATTATACTTTTAACCTTATTTCAATAATTTGTTGACAGTTTTAATCAACATTATACGAATTTTCATATTTTAAATAATTTGCACCGATGATCAAATTCCTCAATGCACAATGTGAACAGTTTCTCAATATTATAGGAAAATTAAATATATCAATACCCGATTTTTAATATTTTAACTGTTACGAATAACTAGCAGGAAAAAATTTACAATTACTGGTATTTTTTAGACTGATTATTTACATTTGACTATCGAGCTTGGACTTTCTATTTAGGTGTTAATTTGAAATATTGTAACAAAATATTTCATCATTTAACTTTGTCTAGATGTATTATAATTAACAATATCACCAATACAAGTGATTCCAAAGTTAATTATCGCAATAAATATACAGTGTATTTGAGGTAAGTTTCAATTGTGTACATGCCATAAGATTCAATAACGTAAAAATTGTTTCAAATTATAAATGATATCGTTTAAAAAGTATAAAGTTTAGAAAACTTGTCATTATGAAATTTTAAATAAATATATTCATGAAATTTTAAATTAAATGAAACTTTATGTTTGATTGTTTACATGCATGTTTGAATCCAATTACTTTCATAAAATGTAAAAACTATAACCATCAAACTTACCAGTCCTTTCCGTTGGTCTAACTGTGATTCTTAATATATTCGGAATCCAAAACGATTTAGAATCACAGTTATCTTATTCTGTAAACCAAAATATATCGAATATTCGATGTATTTTGATTGGTATCGTGATTGGCCGAAGATGGGCCGATTGTCATGATCGGCGGATGGCGTATGATAAAGCTTGCTATCTGAAAGGCTTGGATTCAATTCTGGGATTCACGTCTTTAGATTTTTCAGGTGATATCTGAAGCCCGGCTTATTGGCCCATCCTTTATGTAACAGTCGACTCCAGAAGTTTATCAGTGGCCATGATGGGCTGTAATAACCTTTTAGATTGAAGTGGGACATTTACAGTAATAGGCTGCTTTCTGTTCTCTCTTAAGTTAATTAACTGAATTATTAAACATTTTACAACATGTAATTTACTTTCTGACATTTATAGTATTAGAAGTATTTGATTGTGGTTAATTTTAATATATAAGTTATCGACAAACCGAGGTAACTCAATGCTTCAAAGTTATTTAACAAAAAATATTTAAATATTATAAGGGATGAAAAAGAATAAAATTATTAAATTCAGCCACATCAAAAGTCTTATCAGTAGTTCTATTCACAATTGCCACTGACTGTCTCTTATTATAGACATTATCTCGCCGAAGTTCAGTTTTTAATATTAACTCTAATGTAGGATAAATGCAGTAACATTAATCATAATATCTATATTAAAAAAAAAAGAATTTAGTAGAGCATATAATTCCAAATTTGAAGCTTGTATGTTTATAAAGGGACTAAGCAGTTTCAAAATAAGAACATTTTTTCCCTTCCGCTTCCTCTCTTCCTCCTCAGATATCTCTGTAAGTAGCATCGTTCAACTGATTTCAATTAAATTTGGAATACTGTATAGTTATAGATATTGTATATAGACCTACTCTATACTTTATAGATATTTCATGGATTAATTGAAATTCTCTGAATTTAATTCAATCGGATCAAAATATAGGTGAAAATGGGAGATCCTTTTCCATAAACATCTGTACAATTCGCATTGTTCAATAGTTTTTGACGAAATTTAAAGTGTATATCTATTCTATCTGATTTTAGGCTTTCTAAAAATTTTGGCCTAATTGAGCTGAAGGAAAGACTGTAGAAGAGAATAATTTACTACTAAAACAATTCTACATAACACATGGTTTAACCGATTTTCATTGAATTTCATATAAGTATATATGTTTCTTATTTTATTTAATATTCCCTAAAAACATTCTATTCAATCGTTTTAAAAACAGAGAGGATATTTAATGATGCATCAACATATTTTCATTAGAACATCTTTCTCAGACGAAAATGTTTTCATATAAAAAATAAATAATAGCTAATTCAAATATATTACTAAGAAACTGTAATATTTATTACAGTTTATATATGGCTACCCGTTTGGGAATTTAAGAAAATAAAGTATAACCGTTTCCGAATCATAACAAATATTCAAATTTCTTAATGCTGTATTCTACTTTGCTTTTTTACATAATAGATGTTTTTGATGAATTAATGATAATATAGTAGAATTTAAACGAAGATGTTGTAAAAATAATAGAGTTTCCGCATAGCTACGACTCGGTTCCGACTGATAAAAGTTCACCGTCTACGCAAATGCGAGGTTGTAAGTCGTATCGTGACTTTTCGTATCTGTTTCGGTCATACCGTTGACCAATAAAAACAGTCTTTTATGGCTGTGTTTTCGGGACAAGCCGATTCAACCTAGAATATTAAAATTCGTCATCAGCTGTTTAATATAACAGATGATCTTTATTAGAGATTATAAAGGATGGAAAAGAAATAATTTACGAAAATAGAATTTACGATACTAAAGCGTCTGATGTCAATGATTCGAACTAATTTTGAGTTGCTGAAGCGACTACCGATAACTTTCCGAAAAGATAGAATTTTCTCATTTAGTTATCGGTCGGAGCTGAGTCGTAGCTGTTCCGAAACTCTCTAATAAAAAGTCTGATTACATACCAGAATCAGCCGATGGCTACATATTAAAGGTGTGGCTTACCACCCTGGAGAATTCGAATTTAAATTCGGGTCCCTCCTCTCCAGTTTTTCAGCAGTCCCGTCTAATTGAATTCCATCCTTCAACCTACCCTATCATGGATGTTGGCTAAGGACGTTTTACTGATTCAATCACCTACTCAAATGTTAAAAAAACGAGGACGTCGATTAGTAGGCGCTATTTTTAGATTGCTTATTTTCTCAAACGTACATTCAGTTCTATAATTAATTGACTTTGTTTTGATGGCCAGACGTATCCCATTAAAAGAAAGTCAATTAACTATAGAATTGAATGTACAGTACGTTCGCGAAAATAGTCAATCTAAACATAGCAGAGAGTATTGAGGGGTACTCCAATGATGTGCTCTACAGGTGATCGACGCTATATAAAGTATACTCTTATGTGATATGACGGCTTAATTATATTAACCTAACCTACACACTAAGCTTGTGGATTATTTTAAGAAACATTCAAAAAGTATAAGATATTGCTCCTAATTATTTCTAATGACAATAAAGCATTATTAATCAAAATAATCAGAGCTACTTTGCTAGAATTATTTTATATTACATGGATATTTTGTACTGTATTCACATTATATAATAATGTGTTGTTATTGATATAGATGAATTCTTTTTTAATGATTAAAATATATTACAATATTTTAATATATTTTAGCCATTAAAATAGAAGTCATCTATATCAATAACAACACATTATTATATAATGTGAATATAGTACAAAGTATCTATTCTCATTTGAATATATTAATTTATATTTTAATTTAGAGTTATATCATTATATATTACAAATAATTTACTTATATATGAGATAAAAGCAATCATAATTAAGTTTGCCTCAAATAACGGACAATTTTAGTACAATATTTTGGATTTAGATCACAATAAATACAGTATGACTGAAACATCATCAAAATAAATTGATGCAACTCATAGATAAACTATTATTTGTAGCAACAATTTTTTTATTTTGTTTTGCAACTGTAGTTTGTCTTGATCTCTATCCATCCTTAAATGAAAAAACAACAAGATTCTGTTTGAATAATAATGGAAAAAAATTAGATTAAAGATTTAGATGAATTTAACTTTTTTTAAAAAATAATTTCATCCATTAATTGTTGATTTGAATACAACAATTTAATGGTACAATTCGAGTAACGTTTGTCTCAATAATATTTAGATTGTTTGCTTATTAAAAACTGAATTTAATAAATATCAATAGATAAATTGCCAACTTCGGCTAAACAACTGCAATTTTTATCGTGTAATATTTCTTTTATTACAGAATTGTAAATTGTGCTCATTTGTAATTAGGTTAGATAAATATTGAAACTGATTCCAAATTTCTAACTTTTGTCGATCATATTTCATTCTATTTCACGTAATTCGTTTTTGAAATCTTTTCATAAATTTTTACTCTTCTTTCTCTTGGATAAATCAGGGAAAAAATCTTAGATCCAGATAGTTTATAAATGCAGATAAGTCGAAATTATATTAAATTAAACGTAGAAACTTTTATCAGACTTCGTTACATTCGTCAGGTTATAAAAGCGTAAGAAATATATTGCACTTCAGTGTTTCTTAAAAATACATGCTATACCAGCTTTTTACAAAAATACATATATAAAAAAAAACCACTTTACTTTTTTATTTAAAATTATTATTAATAACCAATACACATAATTATTAGGAAAAATATAGATTAATTTTATTTGTATGTGCTAAAATATGAAATAATTCAACACTAGGATTCTGCGAGTTTCTTTTTTTCTTAAGAAGTGTTTTCAGAAGGATCCAGTTTTGGAGAAGCTACTGTATTATATTTTACATCTTGTGCATTGCATAGTTACTGGGGGATTTTGTAATGCGACTATTTATAAAAATAATCCAATTCGTTGTATCGAAACATTTTAAGTAAAAATATAGAAAATTATATTTTTAAAATATTTTCTGTGAAGAGATCTGGTAACATATAATTATAATTATCAAAATATTTACGCATCGACACCAATTTTTCTTTGTCTGCTATACATTACATGTTTTTTTTTTTTTAATCGCTTTAGAATGTATTATATTTTTAAATAAATGTTACAAATAAAATTTTGAAAATAAACGATTTGAGTGTCTTATAACGTATCCATATCAGTTTTCTTTCCGAAACAACACGTACAGTATATACTCGTATTTTAAACAAGAAAAAATATAAAACAAAATCTTAAAAATATTAAACTGGATGATAACTTACATCCAAAAGATTTAACATCCATTTAAAATGAAGGTTAAAAATTACATAAAAAAGATATTTACTTTCAAATAATTATAAAATTGTTTTATATTAAAAAAGATAACTTTATTTATTTTATTTACAGATTTAGTGATTAAGAGTAGTAGAGTATTTTGTTAAAGTGCATTTAATGTCCTAATCGTGGATATAAACAGTCTCAATTTTTAATGCTATCATCAATAATTTTTTCACTTGCTATAGTTTTAGCTGAGAGTTCATGGAAAGAACTCATCAAGCCTAAGAGGATAATTACCAAAGGTAAATGTTTTTACTAATTCACAATTTTAACTGCATTAGATCTTTTAGTTATTTATAAAACATGATTTCTTACATTAAAAAAAATTGTATATCGAACTGCTTAATGTTATTATAGAAGCAACTGAAATAACGAAATTCATGGGTACCAAAAACACAATAAATAATTTTGTAATTTTAGAACACAGTGAAAATAATGTGATAATCGGTGGCAGGTAAGTAAGATTTATTGTAAAATAACAAATTTTATATTGCTGCGAATAACTCCTTTTGTTTACTAGGAATAATATTTATAAAATCATTATCAACGATTTGAAAGAAATACAGGTATAGAAAAAAAAAAACAAGATTCTTCGTTATTCGAATTATTTTATGATTCAATGGTTACCTTAATTTTATGGATTTTTAATTTTCAAATCGAAAATTCTTTTGTAGAGGTTAACATGGCATAGTACCTTCGAAGATATCAAAATGTGCACGATAAAAGGAAATTCCCAGGTAAATTCTTATTAATTTTTTATAATATAATTATTTTCAATATATAGAATGGAATTAAATATTTTCATTTAAAAAAATGGAATTTATTCATTGTTGACTTTTATATACTAATTATTACCGGTAAAAAATCGTAATTTACAAAAGAATCTGAATTTATTATGCATAAATCATATAAAATTAAAAAATAAATATATTCGCCAAGAAAAATAATTCATATATTGGAATTCTTAAATGTGTTCAAGAGAAAATATTTTCACGCATTAATGGGATGTAGAGTTTAAGAAAATGATCTATATAATAAAATAAAATTAATTTTATTTTGTTAAAAAATATCTTGTTTAAAAAAATTAATAGAAGTCGTCAAAAAAGTGTTATTAGAATAGAAGCGCTTTAACCAATTATTTAATTAAAAAAACGATATTTTCAATTAAAAATTGTATGATTGAATAAATAAGTTGCTTAATTCTACATACTATAAAAAAGAATAATAATTTTCGAATCGTATTAAAAGAAAAGTTAATGCAACCATTAGAAATATGCAGTAGTCGTATAACTTTAAAAGTTAAAACTTTCCTTAGAGAACTTATCCATTATTTGCTATCGACCCTAGCTTATTGTTATTGTTATTCTTCACTTTATGGCTGATCCTATTATGGAAGTGAGCAGCTCATAGTAGATTCTGGTATAGATCCGCTACTTAGTAAACTTCAGTGAGAAAGCATTGTAAACCAAGAGTAAGATTATAATCTTTCCTATATATTTTTCTGATGATTAATTGATTTATATCCTGTAATTGAAAAAAATTGACTTTTTTATCATATTATTCATGTTTAAAGATATAGGAAACTTAGTATAAATTGCTGATATATTGACGAGATTACTTTTACTTTTGTTTTCCAATATTATATATACAGGGTATAGTTTGTAAATAGAAGTTTATGAGTTAATAAAAATAAGGAAAGTGAATTATAATTTTAGAATATTAATTTGCATTTCTATATATTATAATATAGGAAAACTGTGAAAATTATTTAAGGATTTATATAGATATTACTAAGCATATTATCTTAGTTTGTGGTACTAATGCATTTAAGCCGTTATGCAGAAAGTATAAAAGAACAGTAAGTATGCAGAACGTTCTATTGATAAAAACATAAAAATGAATTAAATGATGCTAATTATTTTATATTTTTAAATTTTAATGGTTATTAATAAAAACAAATAAAATTTTAATATTAAAATAAACACGTACATTAAATGTGTCAAAATATTTTATTTCTAGCACTCCAAATACACGAAAATTGACGAATTTTCTGGAATAGGATTATGCCCCTATAGCCCTTATTTTAATAGTACTGCTACATTTGCTGGTATAATTCTGTTTAATGAAACTTTATATATTTTTTCATGTTTCAGATATAATAGAAAATATCATTTTGTATCAACACAGTATCAGAATTTTTTCAGACGGAGAATTATATGCAGCGACTTTCGGACGGTTTACTGGTGATGATCCTTTAATCTATAGGAAAAGAATAACTAACGGAATAGGTGTAAGAACAGCTGAAGGAGACTCTAATCAACTCAATCGTAAGAAAACCTAATTTTTTTAATAATTATTTTGAACTTGTACGAATGTTAAAAGTTTTAGCAGATTCTTATTAAAGTTATTCCTGTAGAACCGAGTTTTATAGCATCTTTTCACCACGAAAAATTCGTATATTTCTTTTTTAAAGAAGAATCTGTTGAAGCTATGCATTCTGAAAAGGTGATTTTTCTCTTTTTATTTATTTATTAGGTATAGTAATCAAAATAAAAGAACAAGTAAGAATTTTCAAAATTTTTATCTATTCATAAATACAATTTTTATATTAAAGCAATAAGCTATTTAGGTGCAATATTTGTCTCAGAAAACAGTTACGTGTACTCTGTGTTCAGCATTAATTTTAGTTAATCATAATTAATTTATTATTGATAGTGAAGAAATATAATACATAGAATTTTTAATAATTTGAATGGCTTAAGCCTTAAGGCAATAACATGCTAAAGCAGACGAGAGAGAAGGTGCTACATATACATCAGATGTATTTTATAAACACATCTGAGGTATATGTAGCACCTGTTATCTCGTCTAAAACTAAATTCATACGAGGATTTCTCACGACTAATATTATCTGTTATAATGTTCCCACAAGTTAACACTCGCAAAACTGATTTGATATATATTCATAAGTATCGTCTAGAAAAAAACTATGAACTCTTTTCTCTGTCGTGCATCCAAAACTTTTAATAAATTGTACAGTTGTTTTCTACTATGTTGCTATGAGAGGGCCACCCATTATTCTTACGTAGGATGTAGAGTATTATTAAATAAATAAATAGCTAAATAAGTAGTTGTTAAAAATCTGAAATATGTAGTATTATGTTCAAAAGTTTTTTAAAAATATTTCTGTGTATTGCTAGTGAAATTTCAGCTAGATCATGCTATGCCATAATTTATTAATGATGGCAGAATATACTTGAAGAGATGTAGAAATATTTTGTTCCTCTTCAACTTAATGTAAAGACGATTAAAGAGGTTAAAGATTTCTTATGCTATAAACTATTCATATCACAATATCTATTTACAATTAAGACAATAGTGTTGAATCCTAATCTTGAAATGATGACGATGATTATTCTTTGATTAGAAGATAATTTAATTGTTAGGTCTAATTTAGAAAAATGCAATTTTTTATACATGATTCAAAGTTGATAACCAATATGAACGAAAGTAATCAGTATATATACTCATTGCATTATGGAATCTTGTGCTTGGCTTAGCATTTTATATCGTTACAAATAATACAGTATATGTATTTCATATAAACATGCTAAGTCGCAAAAACATTATCATAACTTATGAAATGTATTGATATCGCATGCAGTTTATAAATTATATAAACACATTGAATGAATTACTTTTCAAGAGTGTTTATCAACTAAAAGAAAGTAATGTTTGTTTATTATGATTTGTGGATATTTTAAAACATAAAACACCAAATATCACAGAATTAAATTTTATGACCTAACATATTATTGTCCTAAACAAATCAATTAATTAGTTATCCCTTGTTTTTTATATATTAATTGCTAAATTATTTTTACTATTTTTTAAATATTTTTCTATTAATAATCTTCTTACTGAAATATGTAAAATTTCGTTATATTTTTATTGATTTCAAAGTTTTCATGTAATTAATTTCTTTTATTAATCCTTGAAAAACTATCCTATACAATATTTTAAATATTAACTTCAAAGCATAATTTAAATTATATAGGCCTATTTATTAAGGAAATTTCTTTGTTTTGAACAAATGTGTTATCATGATCATCTGGAAGAATATCAAGTCTAGGATAGTAAAAGAGCCAATTAATTTTTAAGCTTATTAATTTTTGCTTTTAATATGGATCATACATTAAAGTATTATAGATAAACAAATATAATTTTCAATATATTCTTCATAATATACTTTGTATGGTAAAAGTAGGATTGTGTTTTCTCTTTTCAAACTTTCATATTTCAGGAATATATCTTAACAAATCATTTTTTTTATTTAGTAAATTATTAAAATAATGATCGCAAGATAAAATAAATTATTGAAAAAGTAATTTTATTTTTCACACTCTTAACTAAATCATAACTTATTTTCCATTTATTTTGTAAAGAAAAACATAAAAAGTTTCCGTATTTTATTTCCTATAATATAGTTTCTAAAACTGATAATTTTAAGAAAAATCTTCCATTTTAGTTTTATTGCATAAATTTCCTTTATATAAAGATGAATAATATGATTGATATAGATAAATAATCGAACTGTTACTCCTTCTAATATACAAAATTTATAACTATAATAATGCCTGTCATTTATCAAAATTATCAAACAGTGTGATGCAAACAATTGTTTTTCTGAATTGTTTACAAATTTTCATTTTGTAAAACATTCAAAGATAGATAAAAATCTTTAAAAATTTATAAATTAATATGTCACATAATAATATAGTTATTTAAAAAATGATGTATATTTTCAGGTTATATATTCTAGAGTTGCTAGAGTTTGCACAAATGATAACGGTTATGGGAATTATGGTGTTGTAAAACATTGGACATCATTTTTAAAGACTCGCATAACATGCACTGTACCTGGAAACTTTCCATTTCATTTTGACGAAATTCGTAAGTACTGTATGATTAAACTCCCTTATAAAAATTATAACTAATATTATAAAATTAAATAAGAAATTTGCAAGTTTTTTCATGCAGATGCTGTTAGTGATATCACAGAGATAATTTATAACAAGAAAGTCGAACAGATAATATACGCTGTATTCGCTACTTCTCCGTGAGTAATATTTGTATTTTTACTGAATTAAAACCATTTTATTTAAATTTTATAATATTTTAGTAATGCGCCTACTGGATCTGCTGTTTGTGCTTTTCGTCTGAAAGATATAGAAAAATCTTTCGAAGGCGATTTTAAGAAACAAAAAGAAAGAAATTCAAACTGGTTACCTGTGCCAACCAAAGAAGTGCCATCACCAAGACCAGGAAAAGTAAGTTAATTTCTTTCTAATTTCTTCGAAGTCAAATCAAGTTTACCATCTGGATTAAGAATTTTATTTTTAAATTAGATGTTTAGGAATCCCTAAACAAAGAGAAAAACAGAGCACAGAGATTTATTAGTGAGAAATTTCGAAAGTTTAAACGTCCATGAATTTTAAACAGTTAGTTCTATAAGGCTATCTTCAATAGCATTTTCTGATAATTTGTAAAAATCATTCAATATATTTGAAGAAAATATGTTTGCTTATTTTTTAAACTATTGATAATATAGGTTTAACAAAGATGGCATTGAAGTCATATTTAAACAATAAAATAGCTGTAAAGAATTTCGTGAAAATCCTCATATATTAATTCAAAAATTATTAATGAGGAAACACACAAACAATATGATAATCTTATAAACCAGTGTATATGATAATCTTATAGCCCACATGCAATTTGAGTTCTAAAACTCAAATTACGTGCCGGCCAAATACACAATTCGAAAGAAAATGAATAGCCGAATATTTTTAAAGAAAATTACAATGAAAGGAAAATATTTTACTGTTACAGTAGTTACTGATAGCACAGCGCAAGTTCAGTATAGTATTCTTTAAAAGTTTAGGTTGTTATTTTATTAAAGTGTAATAATTTTCCGACTGTAACATGTATTTAAACAAATAACTAAAATATCTTCGTGGGCCGTACAAAATTGTTTTGTGGATCGGATGCGGCCAGCGATCCGCCAGTTTGAGACTACTATTATAAACCTCACTTTAATTTACAAAGTAGGCTAAATTATTAATTTTTGTTAACAATTAATTATTTTTCTCATAATCCGTATCAAATAACAACACACTATTGAATTCATCGATTGTTGTTGATAGTTATTTTTAGTGGATTTAATCTTGAAATTTAGACAATTTTTTTCCAAATATTGAAAATTGCTGCTAAAAATTTTATAATTTTGATTTTAAATAAAAGTGAAATAATTTGGAAACTTCATGAAATAATTAAAAATGTAAAAACTATACCATTTCTTTTTAGTGTCTCAACACTTCTTTTTCTGAAAAAGATCTTCTCTTCATTCGCCAAAACTGTTTAATGAATGAAAACATTCATTCTTTCCTAAGAGAACCTATCTTAATATATTTAGATGTTAGGTAAGTGAATAGTAAAATGCCAAATTCTGCTATATGAAAATTATGTAATTAATTTTGTTTAACTTTATAGATGTATTCTTACTACTATTGCTGTTGATCCCCAAGTTGAGACAGTAAATGGAAAGAAATATGATGTTATTTTTGTAGGAACGAGTGAGTAGAAATTTTTTTTATGCAACAAAAATATTATATAGTGCATTAATTGATATTAAATTATAAGATTTTATAAATATTTCATCGAATAATAAATTACTTTTAAAGATTGTGGACGGATTCTCAAAGCTATTTACTTGCCCATGGATTCTTTAAATATTTTTTTGAACAATAATGTTAAAAAAATCGCTTTAGAAGAAATACAAATATTTAATGAAAGTACACCTATCACCAATCTCCTCGTCCACGGGAATAAATTGATGGTAATTTCTCAGTTCGAGATTTTAACCATATCCACGCATAGATGCGAACAGAATGCCAAAAGTTGCAGGTTTGTAAATAGAATAATTAATCCCAATTTTCCAAAACTAGAAATATATATATATATATTTAAATTCGGAATTTACAGTGAATGTGTCGAATTACAAGATCCTTATTGTGCTTGGGATATCAGAAGAAAGATATGTACCAAATGGAATTCTGAGTATGCTTATATATATTATCACACTTAAAAATCTTTTTTTAATTTTTCAATAAAGAATAATTTTTTCAAAAATAATTTACAGGAGAGGAAGAAGTAACATATTTGTTCAAAACATAGAAAATGAAAAAAGTCACAACTGCAATTTAGGTAAACTGAAGATTTATTCTAAAAATATTTTAATAGCTTAAACTATCCTAGTTTAGCTAATTTAAATCAGTTAATTAATTGTTCTATAAAGTGAATTTAAAGATTTATTGCAGTTACTTTTATGAATTTTAATAATATAAATTATGAGTTTAAACTCCTATAATTTTTATCACCTGTCTAAAGGATAGTTCAGAAATAATTTTTAATGCAAGTATTATTGCGTAATAATTACTAATATAAATAAATGATTTACATTTTGCAGTTATTGACGACTTCGAAGCTAATGAAGTTATTCGAACTAAGAACTCTGGAATAATGATATTCGCATCTATCGTTTTAATCTTTATATCGCTCTTGAGTATTATCGGATACAGTTTATACTTAAATAAAATTAAATGTACGACTGTACTTTTCGTGATGATTTCACAACTGAAGACAGTTAAATGTTATACTGTAAATTGAATTTCACAGAATAAATTGAAACTTTGTGATAATTCAACACGAAAAACATCACAAAGAAAGACTTTTAAATAAAATCTGTAGGGGAAAAAATACTTAAAATATCAAAAATAAATGAATACTTTTAAAGTTCTATTGAAACTTTTAAACTTCATACTTAGAATTTTGAATGTTTCTGTTTTAGAAACTGCTAGATAGATTAACAGAGCTGGATGTTAATCTGAATATGACATGTTTAAAGAGATTTATGAAACTTTTAAACTTCATGTTTAGAATTTTGAATGTTTCTGTTTTAGAAACTGCTAGATATTCAGATTAACAGAACTGGATGTTAACCTGATGTGTTTAAAGAGATAAACACGCAACAATAATATTAGTATTATTCATACAATGAAGTTTTAACAATAAATCATCCTTCATTTGTTAAATGTATGTTATTTATGTGGTCTTCATTAATTAATTGTAAATTCATTTGCTATCAGACTCGAAAATAAACAAGTATTTTTATCATTTTTAATATGAATTATTATTTTGTTTTATTATTATGACAAACATCAAAAATTCAATATCGTTCTTACTTAAAAAGTTCAATTTTAGAGAATTCAGAAAGAATCTCAAGAATATTCATGCACTTATGATGATTAAATTATTATCAAAGCCAAAACATAGGAGAATAATTTTTTATTGTTTATTTTTGCAATTATATTAATGAAAATGTTAGAAATAATGTTTTCAATATTTTAAGATCTTCATATAAAATATATTCTTTCGGTTTATTTATATATTTTAAACAGTACTTTGTTCTGCATACAGTTTATTAATAATGTTAGAGAAAAGCTACTTGTGGAACAATAATGCAATAATTTTTCCGTTTAATTCTAATGATTTATAGGTTAAAATACATTTCGTTTTTAAAATAATAACTTGCATGTCAGAAAAGAACGCATTAAATATAAAAATGTTCTCAACGATATGTTTTCATTTGATCATGAAATATGTTGCGCCTTCAATATTGGTTTTAATGCAATTAAGCGGTTATTTGCAGGAAAGTTATGAACAAATGCTAACTTTTTCCGAGAGAGAGAGAGAGGAAAAAAAATACTTATCAAATATGGCTATATACACAAAAATTTTTCGTGAATTTGGAGTAAACTAATAATAAGTCAAAAGTTTTATTAGTAATAAATTTGTTTAGAAAATTTTAGTTATAAAAATTAAAACATATTTGAATGAATTTTTTTTATATTTAATTTTAAAGGTGCTCATCTAAAGTTTATTTGAATAGCTCGAGATCAAATAAAGTAATACTTGTTTGTTTTTAACTTATAGAAATAATTTCAAAGTAGGAAGAAAAAATAATAAAATTAAAACAAATGTATATTCATACACAAAAGTATTACAGTAATGCTTAATCGTATAACAAAAACTTAAAATGAAAATTTAAAACTTTCCATTTGTATGGATTGATAAATAATGGTTTATTTAATTTTAGCCTTTATGGAAAAATAATAAACATAGATATTATGTGATTATATAATAAGTTTTATTACAAAATAAAAACTTTTTTTGAGTAATATTCATATTTTATATTAAAAATTTCATATTTTGAGAGAGAGTTTGTTTAGGGATTTGTGAAAGAAAATACTAAATAGTCAAATTATTGGGCACTTTAAGTGATTAAGAATTAATAAACTTTAATATTACTTTATTTTCGTTATAAGTTATATTAAATAATGTGGTTAAATAAGTATAGATTGATATCTTATACTACTTTTTGTATTTAGAAATAGAACTATTTTGTTTATAATAACTGAATAGTAAATTCTGGTATTTCTATACATAGATAGATAAGTTATAAAATGATTTATGATTAATGAAATCAATAAAGAAGCAAATATAAACTTAGTCTTATCGAATTTATTTTGGCTCTGGGGGCCAAATGGTGAGAGTGCAAACGAAAATATCAAAAATGCAAAGGTGCTAACAATTTGCTAACGAGTGCAAAAGAAAAAATTCGAAAATTCAAAATTGGGGGACTAGTTTGAAGTTAGTCCCCTAAATTTGTTTTGGCTGTGAGAGCTAAACGGTGGGGATGCAAACAAAAATATGAAAAGTGCAAAAGGTGCTAACGAGGTGCAAATGAGTGCAAAAGAAAAAGTTTAAAAATTCAAAAATGGGGGCCAATTTCACACCGGTAAGAAATCTTGCTATTATATTAAAAAATTTAAAAGCAAATAC
>WUQG02073386.1:0-27281 GCA_011317285.2 Androctonus mauritanicus | reverse complement strand
ACTGCTCCGGGGAGAGGGGGCAAAAAAAATGCCGCCCGGGTACCAAAGATTCTGAATACGCCGCTGAGTCTGGGCCCGAACCGTCAATCCCCATTCTCCAAAATGCATGACCTCTCCGCAGAGATGAGCAACTTGTAGAAGGAGTTATTTCACCCTGCTACTTACCAGGTTAGTATTCTTACTGAATGGAAAGTGGCGTCATCTATTGATAAATAAAAAAACTACATCAATTATATTGCCAATATTAGTCTTCCTACACCCGCTTCTAATTTATCATATTCTTGAAAAAAAAATGGGGGAACAACACCGACCTTTAGTCCCCCAAGTTTTACATCTTCAGGTATTTCTAATCCGCAATCTTTACACTTTTTGGTACTTAAAACATATTCTGGTTTTTTGCTTGAGAGCATTTTTCAATAAGCTAGTAGAAATTTCATCTACAATTCCTAGTTAATCACATCTGTTTAATCAGTGTGAATTTCTTATCAAAAATTTTAAAACCGATACGTTGAGGGATACCCGAAATATGAAAATAATCATTGATCAAAAGCAATCAAAATATTCCAAATTGTTCAGTTATCTTCAAATTATGCCATTTCATTAGAATCTAATAAAAATATATAATCATGAAAAGTAAGATTGAAGTTCATTTATGCAACCGGCTCAGTTGCACAAGCAGCCAGAAAGATTCATTTGTGCATCTAACATATTTAGTCGACCATCAACGCGATAACGATAAAAATTAAACAACTTACTTAAATACGAATTTAAAAATCACAAATCACAGAATATTATAAATTAAATACTGTACTATTAAACGCAATACCATTTAATTTCTTTGAAGCGGTAAAATAACTTAAGGAATTTTAATCATTTCGATGTAGCAGGAACTAAGCCCTATTTTCTTGCTGGTTTTAATGCAAGAAATTTATTAATATTTGCTTTACGTATATGTCGTCTTGTTGGAAGAAATTGTTCATTATGCTAGGAAATGTTTAACATTGTATTGAAAGAAGCTTTTATAAACCTTATCTGTTAATTATTAAATTTTAGAAGAGTGTTTGATCTGTAGCTAATTTAACACTGAACACAAATTAAAATTCTATTATATGCCATAGTCAGAAGAATGCATACTACATATGTTCTATTAATTTGTATATTGAACATTTTACTTTGTTTTAATTATAACTTTATCTTTCATCTGCTAATTTTTTGGTTTGTTTGAGGCAGCTGAAAGATCCTAATTTATATATTCTATAATTCTTTTTTTTTTATTTTTTTAAAAATGGAAAATTGAGGATTTTAATGAAGATTAGCTGTGAAATTGAGCTGGACATTATTCAATAATGAGTATTTCAGAAAATAAAATAAGAATGAAAAAATCCCATACTGTATTACAGGAATTGACCACCTCTGTAATTAGTTTATAAATACACGATTATTATTATGCTCAAAATATTTTTATAGTTCTCCCGTATTTTATAATTTATTAAACTTTTGTTTGAAAAGATAAATCGAATGAAAATGTTTGTTAAATAATCTGGATGCGCAAATGAACCAGAACGAATGTCACGATCATGATTGTACAATTATGAGAACATATAACTAATTTATATTTCAACCTATTCATTTGAGTACCTGGCCCATTTGCGCAATATTTATAACCGGTAATATAATTTTTGAGTCGAAGTAAATTTTAATTAAATTTTTAATTGTATAAAAACTGCAACATTAAGTTTCTTTAAATATAAAGATATATAGATTCAGTTTATTCTGTTCAAAAATATGTTCAGTAAACTAAAGTCACTAATAATAACATACATTAATATTGTTATATACATTATTCGATAATAATAAATAATTATTAATGTATGGTAAGAATGGAAAATCCATGTCTTGAAATACAGAATTTGAAAGACTTGAAAATTGACAGAGTTTGTCAATGGTCATTTCCATTGTTAATGTATTGATATAATTATTTTGAATAAACATATGTCTATGTCTATATGTCTACAGTAATGTATATGATTTTTTTTTTTTCATTCTTATTTTACTTTTTGAAGCAGTTTTTACAGAATAATTTATAGATCAATTTCAAATAGTTAATATTTATTAAAATCATCAATTTTCCATTTTCGTAAAAACTTTAATGAATTATAAAATATGTAAGCTAGGATTTCTTAGCTGCATCAAGAAAAATTAGCATATGGATAAAGAGGCTGAAGTTAAGATAGATAAAATATTCAATGCGTAAATCTATAAAACATTGCATGTGTATATAAAATAATCTAAGTATGACATATAATAGAACCACGGTAGCCAAATTGCGGCTTGAGAGCTACATGTGGCTCTTTGGTATCTTTAGTGTGGCTCCATATAAAAATCAATAATTAATATGGAGAAATTACCTATTTAATTTAAAAAAAAATAATATATTTATAATTTTTTTATTTGTTGTAAAAATTAATATGCATCTATACGAAATAAATATACGTGAAATATATAATAAGCAATTTTTGAAACCATTGTTAAGATTACCTGAAAAAATTGATGCGGCTCTCATTGACCCAGAAAGTATTTGAGATTCTCCTATGTGGCGCATTGTGACATAAAATTCGGACACTTCTGTAATTAGTTTATAAATTAAGTAAAATCAAATATTGTTCCAAAAATTAACAATTAAGAGATAAAGTTAATAAAAGCTTCTTTCAACAGATATTAAATATAGAAATTTTTCTTAGTACAATGTGCAATTTTTTTACCGAAAGATGCTATATATAACGAAAATATTAATAAATTTCTTGCATTAAGGAATGAAAAGTATGTGACTTTGTTCCATTTGAAATAGTTAAATTTCAAAGTTACTTATTATTTCAAAGGAAATTAAATCATGTTTACTGATAATTTAATAATGCTTATATTGTTTCATGTTTTATATATTTGCATATGAATATAATATTGTTTTTAATTTTTACCGTTGTTACATTAATGATTGCGCAAATGATCCAGGTGCTTAATTGAACTTCTCCACTGCTTGCGGAAATGAGCTTACCACCGGTCTAACTAATTGCGCAAATGAGCTCAGTTGCGCAAATGAATCTCAATCGAAAAATAAAATATTCAAATTTGTGAAATCATATATTTAGAATAAGTCACAACAATAAAGGGAATTTAAGAATAGGTTTTTCCAATCTCATTCTCAAATTTTTACGATATATGTAACTTTAAACGTTAAGTACGCTTAGGTGCCGACTCCACAAACTTCTACGAGGGCAATAGGATGGCCCTCGTAGAAACTGAACACAGGTAAAAGTAGCTTTTTGCCCCCGTGTTTTTTACATTCAACAGTGTAAAAATTATTATAAATGCAAATACTGTAAAACAGTATTTGCATTTATAATAATTTTTACACTGTTCTATGTCAGTATAAATATTTTTATATAGCATTATCAATAGAACTTAGCGTTATCAATATTAAATATCGATAACTCTAGGTCCTATAGATAATAACTAGCTATAGGCCCTAAGTTTAGGTCCTAAGACAAAAATTAAAAGTCGATGCTGCTGCTGACAGTATGTAACTTCAACGCAATTGAAATTCTTCGATACTTATGCACAAGAAAAGCGCATATAGTTCAAACGTTTAATATTATCACAAAACATCATATGATGCTAGATTATTTTAAATATACGTATAAAATTCATTATTACGCAACACTAACATTGGAATTGAAGAGTATATGGACTGGCAAACCTTTTTAACAATGCGTGCCAAACTTGGCTAAATTTTTGTAAAAAAAAAAAAAAAAACTATCCTTTGCGTACCAATTTGAATTAAAAATAATATATCAGCTTTCAAGTTTTTCATATCCAAAAAATTTGCCAGCGTGACACTTCGGGAACGCTTGCCATAAGTTCATCATCACTGGTATACGGTATTAACGGTTTGCCCTTTATAAAATTAGTTTAAAATTAAAAAAACTTTTAATTTTAAACTAATTTTTGATTTTATAACTGTGCAAACTTTTGATTCGTGATCCAATTATTTATGGAAATGTTTGTATTTTTGATTATTGCAATTAAATAGTTTTGTTCTTATAAAATAATTTAGAAAAGGTAAAAGCATCAGATATAGCCTATATATAATAGAATAAAAGATACTTTACTGCCAAATGAATCCAGTTTATATCACCAATATAAAAAGATTTTGCCATAAATAAATGTTATATTCTATCAATGAATTTTTATAGTCTAATAAAATTTTGGCCGAAACTAAGAATCCGGAACATCCGCCGGCCGGTCTATATTGGATTATTCTTCAGAAACGCGAATGGATGATAAAGTTATAAAAATGGTAAACTAGTCCGAGAATCAGAGAAAAACTTTTCTTTGTGGAACACTTGTTTAAATTTAAAACTATTATTTGAAATTAGGAGAGGCAAATATCTCCAATTTTCATTAGCGATATAAATTTACCGTACTTCTCTTTTTCTGCCTGTCACCGTAGTTTTATTTATCTTTTAAACTGATTTACAATCTGTTAAAGAAAGAATGATTAAAAAAAAGAATATCTCGACAGACAATATGCATATTACTAGAATAACGTAACAGTGTCCATTCCAAAGCCCTAAGTCTAAAAAAAAAAATTATTTTCTGTTCACAGATGGCGCAGTATTTAAAAATGTAAACATTTCCTATTAATTGTTTAAATTCGTCATCGGAGGAAAAAGCTCTAGCTAAACCCTCTATATTGAGAAGTGAAGAAGAAGAAGAAGAATTGTCTAAATTTATTTTAAATTCTATTACAGTAATAATATAGGTTTATTTTTAATTTGGGCAAGGAAGGTCTCTATAGATTAATATATTTTTTTTTCTATAGGATACAGAGATAAAAAAAAAGCAGACAGATAAACAAATTCGTATCTCGGTCCATTTGAGAAATTTTATAAACATAATTCCTTAAATGTCAGCTTAGAACGGCCGGGACCCTCGCCCGGCTTTCCGTCGCTCCCGACATCGGGCCGGCTGACGTCACGGCTTTCAACCGGCGCGTCCGGAAGGGGGCGACACTTATCTTCCACCGTCGGCGTGAGAACCCTACCGGAAATAGCTGTCGCGCGTACACGGGCGTCATTTGTCACATGTCGGAGAGAGGAAGCGGCTAATGGTCGTCGAGCGAGTGGTCATTTACTGTTTGATACCCACGCTGCCAAGCCGCCAATGCGACTCGAGTCTTTAGTAAAATCCAGGTTCATCATCTATTCCGGATTTTTCTTATCCAAAATGGCTCATTATTTATCTTTGATATTCTCGTACTCGGACTGGACGCGAGTGGACATTAATCGAACAAAATTCGTGAAGCAAACTGAGTCGAGAGTTCAATCTTAACACAAAGAAATACGCCGTTGTAGTATCGTTAATTCTGCGCCTTCTTAAAGTATAGTATAAGGCTTTAAAAAATAAGTTAATTAGCGGTTTTTCGTTAAAGATTAAGATAAATATTAGACCAGAATAGCTCGCCACATCCTTCTCTCTTTTCGAATTGAGTTCTAAAGGCAGCAAGCCGTGCGCTAAGTACCAGAAACTGTTTTTGCATATTCGATCACAGTAAATATGGCCATCCGTGAATTGACGATTATTGGCTAAACTAGCATGAGATAAAATGCGTAGGCCCAATTAATTATGAATATTTTTTTAACTGTACCGTGACTAGCATGTTTCCAGTTGGGCTTATTTAAATTACAAGAACAATTTCCCCTGTGTGTGTCGGCCACGCCCGAGTGTCCAGTGGCTATTTCCATCGCACGTTGCCGGATCCGACATTTTTACCGGTTGTTTTCTCGCCCTTACTATCGAAAGGAAGTTTCGTGACGTCCTTTCCTTGAAGTGAACCGACACTTAAAAATAATTATCCTTGTCCATTCGTTCCGTCAAATTTCGGACGTAGAGTGTGTCCAGGAAGTAGCTAAAGAACGCCATTTGTTACGCGCTTCCGTTATTATTTCCATTTGGCGCCGACGAAAGCTACTGATCCCTTTTTATCGCATTTAGTAGCCTACTTTGGTACAGAAATTTCTATAATTGATTTAGAAGAAGTGACGCATTGATTTTTAACCCATTTCAAAAATGTATGAAAAAATATAAAATTTCCATAATGTTGCCAAACCAATAAATTAGTAAATTATAGAAAATAAATTCAAAACTGAAAATTCATAGAAATGTATTGAAAGTTTAGCGAAAGAAAAATTAATTTAATATTTTTTTAACTTTTGGTTTTCGGTTGTACCGATACCGAAAAAAAAAACTGATATATTTTAATGAACTCTGGCAACACTTAAGAATCATTTAGCCGAAATAATGATATAGTTCTATTTCTTTACCTAAGATTTACTGATTTAACAATCTTTAAATGACTTAACATCAATTTAAATGTTTGCTTAAAAATTCCAAGAAAAGGAAGAGGGAAAAATAAATAAATAAATGATAAAACTGTATTCAGTTGCAGTGGTACAAAACAATTTTGTACCATTGCAACTGAATACAGTAGATGGAGAGTTATTTACTACTTATTTACATCAGAAAGACTGACTAAAATTTTGTCTACAATTCGAAATAGGTTCCCACCTGGACCGTTGGTGGAAGAGTTTCCAAATATTTTCCCATAGCCACCTGTGTAGGGCTGTTGTCGATCGACATACCTGGCGTGTTTGGGTCGCACGTGCGAGGACTTACAGCGCTAGTTTTGGTTGTAAATAGTGAAGAAAATCGGCCGAGTGAGGGGATGGGTGTGAAGTGGTGCTAACATCTATACAATGCATCACAGCTGGAATTGGTACCCGACACAAGTATTTATTTCTAAGTGGTACGGACGGTTAAGTTCGACTATTTAACTTTATAATAGTCTCACCGACGTAGCTAATAGATAAAAATCTGTTAATAAGTTCCGTAACGTAACTAAGTTAAACTTTTTATCTGGATTTCGTGCCAAAAGCATCGACCAATGGATGTTAATGTTCTAAACTTTCGGGATAGAAAAGCGGAAAACTCGCCATTTATTAAAATTCTTTATTGAAAGACTTTTATTCGCATTATATTTTTGACCATCGTTTGCTCTGCATAAACGTAATTAATGTAATAAATGGTCTTTATCGTTCTCATTTGTCCTTTGTATAGCGCTTTTGTGCCGTTCCGTTCTTCTTTCTGCCTGTTGGTCTAATTGCAAAATGGTCAATTGTCGAGCCGTCCAAATTACACACAGGTGACCAATGGAAATTTTCGTACCAGTCTATTTTTCTTAGTGATAAAAACTTGTAACAGTAGCTTGGAAACTTTATAATAAAGAAAATTATGCATCCAAAAAAATAAGAGAGAGATAACTGATATCTTAGCTTTTATGTTTTAATCTTCATTATCGTAAGCATTTATTTTTACTCCTAGCAGTATTTTTATATAATTTTTTTTTATATTATATGAATCTACTTAATTTCATCTTATAAATCTGCAATCATTCTTAAGTGCAAATATAAACTCGATCAAAACCACCTCATTATCTTTCTTATATACAAAAATGGAGAGTTTATCATCCTCAAAGGACAGAATGAATAAAATCTCTAGCAGAATTGCATCTAACCATGATGCATAATTCGCTTAATAAAATCGATTTTATAAACACGAATATAATCGATCTTAGTGTAGATGAGATTGAAGAACCAACTAGTAGTCTGCATCTCTGAAAGAAGGAACGTTAATGAATAATTTATCGATTGAAAAAAAAAGCGTTTAAAGAACTGCATTTTCAGGAAAATCAAAACAGCATTTAAATTTCATAAATGAATTCTATTTACTTAAAGTAAATGTCTAGATTTATCTGAAAAACATTCGTATTTATATCTAGTTATCTTATAGAAATCTTTGATATTTTTATATCTCAGTAGAAGAATAGTAGTATTGATTAAAAAGTATAGTTATAGTCATGCGAAAATAATCAAACTTTATTAACAAGTATAAATATATCTATGAATCATGACTGTATTCATTAAATTGTGGAGGTTTACTCGGTTTGCTTAAAAACGCAAAATTACTGTTCTAATCAGTAATTGCATCCAAGCAACAAGTCCGATCTACCGTTCTGGCTGATAATATCTAGGATATTATCTATATCTTATCATCCAGCTAACCTCAGTAGTTTACTGTGGAGTGGACATTGTACTTTCTAAAGCACGCCTTAAAGTGTGGATTCATTAAAGACATCCACGTGCTATCCAAAAAACCACCTCGCAGGAAGGCGCCAAGCTTCCACCTGGTTGTTTTATTTATAAAGAAGGAAGATGTACGAAGAGAGATGGTCTGATTTCTACTATCCGACCGATAATCAGAATGATAATCAAGATTGTCAAAATCCCTTCCAGTTTCTGAATTGCGAGGGAAACGGAAGTAACGAGGATTGTTGGTAAGTCTGTTTCTAACAATTATTGATTTTTTTTTATTGCAGAAAATCTAAGCATTAGCTTTCCTAATTTATAAGAATAGAATCGGACTATTTTGCTAATTTGGTTTGCATTAAAATATTTTAATTAGCTAAAACATGAACCGATTCTCGGGAACGTTGTTTATAGTTCTCAATTGATATAGAACCAGGAAGCACTTTTAAACTTTTATTACGTTCAGAGTTTAAGTTAAATTTTTTATAAAAGAAAAATGCTTAAATTATCTCAAGATTATAATTAAACAATAGATTAATTTTTTGAAAGAATGCGAGCGATTTATTAAAGAAAAACTAAGAGAGACGAATAATTTTATTATGATATACTATATAACAGATCATACTTATCGACAGGGAGATGGAACTATGGCCGAGCGATAGAAAGCTAAAATTTTTAATAGCGATATCCCTGAAAAATCCGAAAAATGTAAAGATCACTGATAATTCCGGATAGCATTTTTCCTTCAAATTACAGATGCAATATTCAAAACTTACGGAAGTAAGAGAAAGAGAAAACTTGATCCTGGGAATGTTACTGTTAACTTACATTAATATCTGATATTTACCAATATATTTGGATATTTTAATTCCAAAACAGTATAAAAATAGATTCGAACTTATCCGATGATGGTAAAGAAAGTATTTATCGAAAAAATATAAATTAAACATGATAAATATGGATCAGTTATGTTATCAAATACCCCCAATATCAATCTGTGCAATCGTCTTCTGGTCTTTGATGCTCTTTATCTCGTTCTTTTTCTTCATATTGATCAAAGTCTAGTTGCGGTCATTACTTGATTTTATTGAACAAAGTCTGATGCCTGTCTATCTGATAATTACCTGCAGAATATTATTATTTAAAGACTAAATTTGTATAAAAATAAAAATAAAAATTCTTTGTAACAGAGTTAAGTTTTGTTTTAATTAAATTGGGAAAAAGTTAGTCATATAGAATATCTTTCAATCTGCAGATGATATGGCGGAAAGAGAAATTAAACAAGAACGACAGGTGATAAAAAGCAAACAAAGACATATGGTGCCATTTTTTACGTCCAGATTCTATCCTAACTACGGCCAGTTACCAGCCAGGTGCGACTGACTTAATTTTGTAAACACTGTTATATTTCGTATGCACGAATTGCTGTTTCGTCACTTATTCTAATAATCTCTTAATAATTCTGCCTAAAATTAAAAAAAAAAATTGTTTAAAAGTTTGCAAAAGTAAATAGGAAACACGTAAAAAAATAATTTATTCAAACAATTTTAAACGCTCAGGAAGTACCAATCTTATTTTAAAAATTCTTAAAGAATACCTTATACAGTTATAAGTGGAATTCGCATCTATTCTAATAAAAATTCGTCCATTTTTCATAAATTAGATGTTAAAGAAAATATCTGGAACTAAAGTTGGTTTCAATTTCAATGTCAAAGTTTAAGATGAGGTATTAAAATATAGCGCTTCAAAATTATAACTGCTAACATGTAAAAAAATATCAAAATGTTATTTTTATACAACATAAAGAAAAATTGAAAAAATGAATATTATAGTTTTTATTTTATTCACTAGATGGCAGTCGAATATATTAAGTTAGGTCGGGATTAAATTCGGTTGACTCAGGTATGATGAATTTTTGCAAAAATCGAATATTTTTTTTTTTTTTTTTTTTACCAAACTATACTGCATAATACAAATATTTTAAAACAAAAATAGTACAAGTTGTTCACATTTCGTCCCTAACTCTTACTTGTGAATTATGTAAAGCCCACTAAAAATGATAAAATTAGATTTTCACCTGAAACAAGCTTTTCCAAAATTTTACATTTCTTCGTTTTTACAATTCCATTTATTTTCGACTCAATTATTTTATTGCAAATTTATCGACGAAAATATTATTCGCGAAATTTAAACGCATTAATAATTAAAAAAAAACAGCAATTATTTTCTGTAACTGCAAGAAATAGTTACAATCATTTCGTCTAGAAAAATACAAAACGAATACTTACAGAAAGATGCACCTTACAAAAAATTAACGAATTGTTCAATATTCAGAAATTCTTTATTAATGCAACTATACTTTCAAATTTCATTAATTTATCCTATTCATCGTTTGAGAGTTTTCTAGCTGATATTTTTTTTTTTTCGTTTTTTCATCCGTCTATTATCCCATTGACATGTTTGTTTAGAGGTAGAAATATTTCTTCATTTTATTTTAATTTTTCTAATTTCCATCGAAGGATAGTCCTTAATATATCGTTATCGTTAACTTCCATTTCTTTTCCGATTCTATTGAAATAAAGTAAGATGAAATATCCATAAATTTTAATGTTTTTCCTCCTTTCATTTCTCTACGTTAATCTTGATATCGTTTATCTTAAGCCGGTAAAACTGTTGCTTTTTTTCTATTATTCTGTCGACTTGAACTTGGTTTATAATTCTAGTTTGATTTTCTAATATAAATAAATACTAAACAGAATTATTTTAATAATACTTTCTTTATTTTTTGTCATTTAAAATCGAATAAATCAGTAAAAAGTAAGATAAAAACATGGTCATATTCGAAACTCGTCGTATTATAGAAAGTAACGATTACTTCGTTACTTTCTATAAGAAACTTCATAAAAATTTTATAAATAGTCATTGAGATAGAATATTATAGATAAATCTTCTATTAAAAACACTCTTTAAGACAAATCTGAAGATCCAGATTTATTTTAATAATATCGACTAGTCATTAAATGGTCGTCAGCATATATTCATTTTTAGCAAATTACAAGAACCGAGCGTTTAATGAGGTGCAGATTGTTTGTGACATTTTTAAACGTGTAACAAACATAGAAAGGCTGGTTTATGATCAATATGTTACTGGACAATACTCATCCATTAAACGATCAATTGAGGAAAAGAGTCCGTTGCCACGACACTATTTGGTTTTACAACAACCAATACCCAGTTAATGTTTATTCCGATATCCTAAACTGCACGATAAAGAGACCAATAAAAAAGTTTTAACTATAATTTTTGAGATGGCAAACAAACAAATCTACAGGTTCGATTATCTCCACCATCGGTATCTACACATTGTATACAGCTCGTGGTAGAATACGTCGCGATTCCTACGTTTGCAATTAAAAAAAAAAAAAAATGCATAAAAAGACGATATTCCTCTGTTGTAAAATTTTCGGCATTACAACGGGATGCATATATCCGACTTTTATATCCTGATAAAAATCGTATCCACATTAAATTAATAATGATCATTCTGTGACGTTGCGTGATGGAGTAAGTTACATATAACACGTGTTTTCACTGCAATAGGAGAACACGCAAAATGCTCATTCTATAGAAGTGAATATGAGGGCTTAACTATGCCTACTAAGTGCTAGTATGTATTAAAAGACTACATCATATCTCTGCTCGAATATATTTATAAATCGACGACGCATCCTATTAACATTAGTCAAAGTAAATTGAGATTTTCTTAAATATGCGCACTGCATTGTGTTCGCATAAGGCGTATCAGAGTTAAATGTAAAAAAATCGCAATTTAAAACATTTACAGTAATAGTAAACTATTATTTTTATAGTTTTAATAAACGATAAAGTTGCAAATAATAGATTCTATTAACCTATCTTTATACGTTATAGAATAAGGAAAATCTAAAAAAAAAGAATTATAGAATATCGACGGATCTAATGGTTACACTTGGCAAGAAAGATTAAATTTCGAAAGCGAAATTAAACTTTCACCTCTCCAAAGTTCCAAATTTGGCACATTCGAGTAAACGGAAGAAGTCAGAGCACGAATCTTGTTAAGACCCACTGATGCTGAATCTCTTAATGGAAGTGAAAGCTGTAGACTATGAAGGGATGTGGATAAGTCCTCGTTTTGCTAGCGACGTGATGTGACTTTTACCTCTCTTCAGCTGTCTGCCATTGGGACTGAAGTGTGCAGAGTCGAGTACTCTTCAAAACCGGTAGGGCCTCATTGTTCGAGACCCTATACATTAGCAGGCCTATACTGGTCTCTAGAGAGATCAAATATTGGTCTAACGCTTATACTGCCTAAATTCGACTTTTATTTCTAGTACGGCGAGGTTTAAAGGTACGATAGCTTTAAAATTCCAAGAAAACATAAATAATATCGAGGTAGTTCAAGTATTTTGCATAAAATTTAACTTTTTCAATTCACCTAAGAACGCAAAAGGAATTTTGTTTTCGTCATGTAACTTTTAGATGATTAAAACTCGATTCTACAAAGTATATTAAATCAAAGCTTTTTGGAAACCTTCAAAAATTAAGTACATCTAAAATAATGTTTCATCCGAATACTGTAAAAGGCAAAATTTAATCAGAAAGAGTAAAAACAGAATTGAAGAGCGAAATCTTCTGTATTGTTAAGAGCAACTTAAAGACGAGTGGAGTTTATCTTATAGTCACAATAACAAAAAAAGTGCTTTAATGTCCTGTCATTAGCAGCCATAGGATGTTTTTATAAATGTGGCTACCGACATAAAAATGACTTTCGAAAGTTCATATAGTTTCGACGCGGTGTTTACAAAACATTTTCGCTAGTGTATCGACCAATGAACGTTCGATAATTCCACTGAAGGTTGTCGTTCCTTTCAAAACCGGCCAATAGAGAAGCTAGTAAACAGTCGAGTCTCCACCCGATTTAACTCCGCCTTTCGGTGCCGGGTTCTACGCGTGCTGACGGTACATGCTACCCAGAAGGACAACTGGACAGCACGTGTGGCCCTTTCTGTGTATCATGGACAGTTTGGCATGGACATTCGAAACTTTAAAAATTCAAACTTGAGATAATTTTTTTGCATTTTTTATTAAAACCATTTAATTAAAACGGTAATAATTATATTTAAGAACTGCATTTTTTGAAAGATTATAAAAAATGAAGAATCACAAAATGAGCGGCGGTAACGGTGTAAAGCCGACAGGCTTTAGTGTTCGGGATATTTTGGACTTACCGGATGTTAAATCTCCTTGCAGCGCTGTCAGGAGCACTTTGGTGACTTCGGCCAGTCGTGGTACCCTTTCGCCTATTGCTTACACTGCTTGCAACATGATTGGCACCGAAAATCCTTTCGGAAGATGGATACCCGATGTTCTGTGTTACTCCGCATTACGTAAGTACATCCCATTTTCATCTTTCGGGAAAATTTTAACTTAAGAATATTCTACTCTTCTTCTGTATTGTCTTTGAAGGTTTATGCTTTGCGCTCTTTGCCAAGTATAATAATCTTTTATCCAGTCATAAAACAGATCTTGAATAATTTTTCTAGGACGAGAACTTTTTAATTCTTAGGTTATATAAAAATGTAATCAAAATCATCGTTAATCTTTCTCTATTAATACGAATGTATACATTTAAAAAATATATAGGCCTATATATAAATACTGTCAACTAGCAGCCCTTAAAATTCGGTTGCTGTGGATCCGACCACTAATTATCGATTTGCAGATTATCTAGTTGCGGTTTATGTTCTACCAAATTGGTTTCGATGTAGCGAATTTCCAGTAAGTTTTGAACAAAACAGTTCATTTGAATTTTATTTTCGTATAAAATAAACTGAAAAATTTATAAACAGTAGTTTAAAGACCTATAGTCAAAATTGTCGAAACGGTCTTAAGCCAGTTTATCAGTTTTTTCCGTGATCCTATTTCTGCAATGTTAGTAGAAAAGAGACCTGCGGGCTAATTTAGATCTGTTTTAGAAATTAATATCGATCGAGACACGGCAGAAAAACATCGAATGAAAAGATTCATCATTGTCACTTTTTGCTTCCAGTTCTCACTTCTGCAGTTTCTTCTCTTTATTGCTTATAAAAATACGTCAGCGGAAATTTCGGCAGAAGAGATTGCTTTTAAGCCTGGGGATGTTCTCCACTTCTATAGTTTGGGTCTCGTAAAAAAGCCTCTTTATCCTTCCAAATGGAACTCAAATTCTTCGATAAAGATCCACACTCGGAGGCCAGAAATGCCATCGTATTTTCTCTTCTTCAGTTACTCCTACCTGAGCATATATCATGCGACCATTTACCAACTCTATGACTTTCCTCATACTGCCTAATTTTCCTACCGAAACTTCTTCCGAACAGTCTACGTTTATGATAAATGAAGAAGAGAAAACGATCGGATGACTCTTATTTTAGATCCGATTCAGTAAAAACGTCAATTTATATATATATAAGCGATTGCTGGACTTAAAATTGTTACATGTATAGTTTACTGCCCGACTTGATCTCACAGATTTAAAAACTTTGCAAGTCATCCATTCAATATGAAAGTTTCATTACTCGTTATCAACTGGTATATCGAAATAAAATTTTTTCTTATCGAATTTACATTAATATGCCGAGGTAATGAAGGCAAAACCGAATGAATGAGTACAAAATCTGTCTTACAAATAATCCTGGCAATTTTTTATTTTTAAAAGAAAATTTTCCTTAAAATTAAGGAAACTTTCTTTCAAAAACTTATATATATACCAGAACGGTTAAGTTATCAGTTCTGAACGCATGAACAGGCCATCCTTGGCTCAACCGCTTAATCGGGTCACTTCGAACGAAATTTTTCTCGCCACATTAAAACATATGGAGGAAAACTTTATCACCGTAAAAATTGTTTCATTTTTTAAAAGTATAGCTCGATTCCTCTCTCGAATGTCAGAAAAACTTAATTTTTAAAAGCATTCACCAAAAAATTTACCAAGAACGAGTAAATTGATAGATCTATAGAGATTTTACCATTTCTGTCTCATCTACAATATGAAGAATGGAAGAACTTGCATGAAGACGAAATAGATCGGTAAATCGACACTTTTTTAGATCTGTAATAAACAAGCAAATTTTTAAATCATTATTCTTCTCAGGTGAAATCATTATTTCTTCGATGGCATAACATCAATCATACAATTCGAATCTCTGGCAGAGATTAAGTAGGCCTACTTCACATTCTATACTTAAAACGCTCTCGTAGTAGACTACATTCAGTCGTTGGCTGCTATATCACAAAAATTTCATTATATTATTTTTATAATTAAAACTGTTGATGCTGTCGTTAACTACGCACCTAACGATATCTCAAATTTTCAAGTAAAATGAATATTTATGTTAAAAATTCTCGATATAACTCTTAACTCTATTCAATTAAACGGTCGCGTGTTCTCTAATCCTAACTTTAGCATTTCCATTCAGAAAGTCCAGCAAGGGGTACCGACTTTTCATAAAGCCCATCTATGAGCAGAGCCGTTTAGAGTAGGTAAAGGGGGCAATTTGTTTCGGGTTTCTCACAAAAAAGACCATAAATACCTTTTGTCTTCCTTGACGAAAAAGAGGGTCTAACGTCTTCTTATATCTGAGGTTATCCCTCTTTTGTTACTGCCGGAAACCCACATATAACACCTAAAATACAACTTCAAAGATAACGCAAATGTACAATTTAGTCAAGATTTAGTCAGAAGTATAATTTTTAAGTTTTTCATGTATTTCTAGAAAAGTTCAGATAGGCCAAGCGATTAATTTATCTACTAGTATTACAGTTAGTGTACCAGTCGATAATAATCTAGTTTTCTCTAGAATATGTAGGGAATAGAGGTCAGACATCCATAAAGAATAGATCCATCGAAAGAGGCAGAATCTGTTTCTGCTGATAAGACTTTACTTCTTGGACGACCTTTTCCTGCAAGACTGAATTATCGTGGCTGGCTGCGGAATCAATTCTACAGACGTATGCTTGAAAAGAATGGACACTGTCGTAGCAGAAACGATCGAAAACCAAACCTTTGTCTCTGATAATTTTCATCATTCTGCCCGGTATCGACCCTTTCAGCAGATGTCTGATATTGTTTTCTCTATATCTGTAATTCGCTCTTTGCAAATACCATCAACTGAATTTTACTGATAAGCTGACAATTTGTCTGTCAATCAGCCAACTGGGCCAAGGACTAATTTACATTTTAGATAATTCTGTCTTTTAGGGACTATTCATCCTTTAGATAACGACCAGTAGGATATTCTTGTATATCCTAGAAAGTACAAAATAATGCCAATGGAAGAAGATTCTGCCATGAATACGTTAGACAAATAAAAACATGATATTTAATGACAAAGAAAATTTATTCGGATGACAAATTCTTGACCTTTACAAACTCCGATTACTATAATCCGAATCCTTTAATCGGCTGGGGATATGAATAACGTATTTCCTGGATATTTGTGAGATTTATAGTAATCACGGAGGACAGATTTACTTTCATGAGATCTAACAAATTTTATGTTTTGTGCGTAAAAACAGGAAAAAAAAGATATTAGGCCACAAGAGAGACATTTAATCCCACGCTTACAAATTTTTACGTTAGCTCAAGCTCAACAAAACGCTTGGCGATTTAACAAAAGATGATATCTTTTTTTAGTCAAACCATAATAATTTAATTCAGTTTGAGATTATTTGTGCGTTTCTAAGTATCCTGGGTCCAACAAAGAAGCAATTATCTAACCAATAATGACCGTTTTTACTCAACATTGAAGTAAACAGGAAAATTTCTCCCTAAACCAGGTAGGCTGCATGTGCCATTTCGAAACTTATAATTTTGTTAAACGGCTCCGGTTCTCTAAGGATGGGACACTATTTCCGGCAGGAAAAGGTCCATTATCATCGATTCCGATGTGACTACAAAATTTAAGTCGATATGCTTATTCTTAAATAAAGCCTAAACTTTTTTGCTTTCGTCTTCTTTTAGATTATCAATTTTTTCTTTATTAGAATCGTGGATATTTATCAGTAATTGAGTTTAAACTCTTTCTAACTCTCACGCTGTTAACATTTTTATATATTAAATAATTCCTCAAAATTCTGTTTCTGTTATTCCGCATTCATAATATTTATCTACTTTAATAAATTATATACATATATATTGATTACACTGCTTCAATTTTAAATTTTACAATTTCTGGGAACGTTGATGGTGTTTTATGTGATCTATATTATGTTAAAAGTTAAGGCTTTATAAAACTATAGACAGAACGAAAAGAATTCAACAAGTTGAGTTATAAACAAACATACTTTATTGGAGTTTCAGCGAAATATTCAATAAAATATGATTCATTCTGACTCGAGTTGTCGACTTCTTCGTTTAAGTTATGAAATTTTAACATTTTTAACATAGTCTAATATAGATAATACAAAAAGATACGATCAATATTTTGAGAATTTGAACTATCTGAAAACATCTGAAAAAAATATTAAATTTTGTTAGGATCTAACTAGAATCCGCTTAATGTACAGAACGAAACTTTTTATACTTCGCGCTCCGAGTATAGCACCAGAACATTTTTCTGTAAACGGTATTTTTGCCAGTGCAATTTACTTTTTACCAAAACTCCGCAGCTAGCCACACACGAGAAGCGCAATTTATATCCAATCAAATATTAATTTGCTGATGAAATCGCCTCGCTTAATTGCTTGTAAAATTTGCACTCAAATCCCGAGTCGACCGCTTTAAGTTCTCCGTGGTTCTTATTATTAAATCAGCGTCTAGAACGGTTTGCCAGTTAGTTCAATCGCTTGCGAACTTACTAGAGCGATGTTTTCCGATGCGGGTTCTATAGTAGACCGTGTTTCACCAGACTTACGACAATGGCGAACACAGTAAATGATAGACTAAAATTCGAACAATTAAGGATTATTTTTAGCCACCAAGGCCCATCTGCGGAATGATGTGATCGTAAAAAGGGCTTTTGTGAGCAGCATATCGATTACCGACCTTTTATGTTGCGCATTGTGCACTTCTTTACTAAGAATATTCCTATGTCGTAAAGCTTTTACGAGGAACGAAGGGCGCGCTTTCTCTCTGCTAACCTGTAACCCATATGTTATCTGTCAGCTTAAACAGATCTATGAGCGAATTTTCATATTACAAATTAATCATATCCGGATTTATGCTGCGATATATATCACAAGCACCATTACTAGGCCAGATATTTTATATAAACATACAATCAGATTTAAGCTACACATACCATCGAATATCTAATGTTTAACTATAAAATAACGAAAAAAATTTTACATATATTTTAGAAAATCGTTAATGAAGAGAACCTTTTCTTCTTTAGCATTAAATCGACAGAAAATATCTTTTTAAATAATTGAAGTCTTTTGTAAACACAAAACATGAATGTAATTTGAACAAAATAAGAGAAAATGTTCTTTCAATTAACCCAAAAAATTATGATAAAACTGTTAATTAATTCCATAAAGCAAACTTATTCAATAAGAAAGTTTTCAATAAGGAAATTGTTCAACTTTCAAAAGAGATTTACGAATCTACAACTTTACAACATCGTTCAATTTTTGCTTCCCTATCGCTTTATCAGATTTGAAAATACGCAGTAAAACGCGATATTTCTCTCTTCGTCCACAAAAAAAAGAAAAGAAAATAATAATAAAAATTGTCAACATCAACAAATTTCACGGATATTTTCCGAGAAAGCTTTTCTGCCGTGTTTTCGTTTCTCTTAATATTCGAATTTTTTAGATAAGTTTAATTAGTTAATTATATCTGGTGGGTTATACCGGAGTAACACCGCTTTTCTCAATCAAAATTGATACTTAAACAACCAGATAAAATCTTATAAATCCACATAACAACCGATGGTAGCCGATATTTTTTCTTATTTAGATAAAAAAGCTCGTTTTCCCTTCTACCCGCGCTTTCTTTATTGTGCCATAACGTTTAATGGAAATAGCAAAAGATGAAAAAAATTAGCATATATCCATTAAGAAGGAATCTTTTTAATCACGTGATCGTACGATACCACTAGGTAAACGGCTCATCATCTAATAAATGTTTCATCGAAACGGTTTATCGATGTTTTAAAGTTTTAAGATTAATTCAAGTTCTCTCAAAAATTTATAACCAAGGCCGGAAAGGTTATGAACACGCATAGTTTCATTTTCTTTATTCTTTGTTGATTAGTTGCAGTAAAAATTGTGAAAAAAAGGCATTTTGAGTTTAAAATTGCACAATCCAGAATTTTACTCTCGTAGTTGATTTTATCTCGTATGAAACTTAGTTCTGTTTATTTATTCTTTATTAAAAATTTAATAGCGAAGGCCTAAGTAGTCATTTTAACTAACTTTCTTCTTTCTGTTTCCACAGCCGCCATCAACCATCTGGGCATGGAAACTGTACCCGTATCCAATTCCGATAGGGAAGACGATCTACTGTCGACGACCAGCGTGTCTCCGGTGGACTTACAGCCTCCAAGCGACCCAGTACCTGTGCCACCTCCGGCCGTGGCTCCTTCGCCCCATCAGGCTTCTCCAGCCTTACCTACAGAAGCGGTGGCCGATCCGTCCCTGTCTCATCAACCCAAACTAAATCTCAACCTATCCTTGGTAGCCAACGATAACGCGGCCGGGCTAGCCCTCAGGACTACCGGAGAGATGGGGGCTGCTGCGGCTGCCACCGATTCCTATTCGGCTCTCAGAGAAGAAGAGGTCCTTCCAGAAACGGAAGAACAGACTTCGGATGGTCACAGTGGAGATACGACCTCACAAAACGGTGATCAACCTCCTAAAAAGCGCAAGAGAAGAGTGCTTTTCTCTAAAGCGCAAACTTACGAGTTGGAGCGACGCTTCAGACAGCAGAGATATCTTTCGGCACCAGAGAGAGAGCATCTGGCCAGCATCATTCGGCTGACTCCCACTCAAGTCAAAATTTGGTTTCAGAATCATCGATATAAAACCAAAAGGGCGAGACAGGAGAAGGGACTCGATGTCAATCCCTTGCCATCGCCTCGAAGAGTAGCAGTGCCCGTTCTGGTCAGAGACGGAAAGCCTTGCCAACCTCCGGTTGGAGGTAAGAACGTTCAAGATACAGGCGGAGCCCAACTACAGACTGCAGTCTCTCTGCCTTCGGTGGCTACTATGGCGGGTCTAGGCACCGTCGGATCCTTCGGCATGAACGTGGTAGCACCTAATTATCCTCTAATCCACCAACCTAGATGGTGGTGACTGTCACTTTATCAGCAAAGTTCACTAGTGCCTTTTACCGCTGCACGGATGTTTTTATCCCGATAATTCACCAACTCAGGACTTGGTAAAGTTAGGTTATATTTATAAAAACCTAGAAAGTATCGTTGTTTCCTTAAGAAGAAGCGAAAATATCGATCGCTAAAAGAAAAATCGTTATTCAAAACTCTACCCGGCGCGGCTTCGAGTTGGGATTCGAAAATTCTAAAACAAAAATCGGATTCAAAAAAAATTCTACTAGTCAGTTGACGGTTGGAGATTCTAGTCAGCCGGAGGAATAACTTTCCAGTAAAGTGTATATAGACATATTATACAAAATATCCAAATTCATACGAATTCTTTCTTCTGAGAATTCTTCTTTCGGCTCTCTTCAGAGAACTTTTGCACCCAACAAAGTCGGTTTCGAGAGACTTTAAATTCCCGAATTTAGTTTGAAATCATCTTTTCGAGTTTTCATTTCCCATTACTGTATTTTTATCTGTGAATCATATTGTGCATATTTGTTGTTTTGTTCAACTTTTTCATTAACCATTTAATTGTCATGAAACGCATTTAAGGGTTGTTTTTTCTTTTTTATTCGTTTTTACCTACCATTTTTTTGCATTTAATTTTTAAAAGTCTCATTCTCTTCGAAAAAATGACGAAAGAGATCTAGGATAATCTTCCCAAACTAACTCTCCATCTTTAATCATTTATCCAACTAAATTATGTAGGAATAACGCGATTGTCGTTTAATCATCAGAAAATTAGAACTAAAAGTTTAAATTAAGGAGCAAAATTAAAGGCAAGGAGTAAACGGACGAACTGGATTGGAAGGTCGTTTCTCAACACGCCTAATCGAAACTGCGACGCGACAAAAACTTAATTTTGGAGAGAATCGAGCACCTGGCACTCCTTTGTGTTACTTAAAGCACCGAGATGTTGCACAAAAAAGCGTTTTCAAACAGCGGCTAACAAGAGACGAACTGATTGATGGAGCTACTTAACAAGATTCCTTTGTCGCCATCCAAGAGTTCGAACACGCTCTTTTCAAAGCGCGGAAGTTTACCTCGGGCAACAACAAACTTCTCTTTTCGCCCCCACAGTGTAAGGAAGTTTGGCAAACAAGAAACCGGAGGAGGAGCGAAGGGGAGGGCTGTTTTAATAATTTGCAAAGACAAAAACCAATGCTTCTGCTCCTGTGATCCCTGGCGGCTATACCCTGCCAGATAAGGCTGTTTAACGCATCCGGTTGTCGGTAAGATAAGGCTCAGCAATAACTAGACACTTGCTTCCGATCATTCGTTTACCCCTCGTTTTGTTAACATCGGACCCAAGCTCCTCTCTACTTCCTCCCCCTTTTCATCTAATGGCCCAGACGCTTTTTAATTTCCATCCAACTTTCCCCTCCTAGATGCCTTAAACCATCTGGCCATATTTTTATCGGATAAACGTCGACATAAGCAGTTAACAGTTCCTGCGAGGTAAAGGTGGGCGCATCCCTAGGCCCGAGTGGCTCTTTAATAACACCACCATTGATTGCTACAAAACCCTTCTTGTCAAGCTTACCAAAAAAACTGATTAAGCTAAGATATTGCGATTTTCCACTACAATATTTAAATCATAGAAAAGGCGCAGTTTTGCTTTTACATCACGTCCAAAACTGCAAAATTTTTGCTTTTAAAGTATACAGTAGATTAATTCGAATAGCAGAATTTTTTTTTTGTTTGTTTTATATATTAGATAGATTAGTCAAATTATTTCCGCTTCCGATAGTTTTCGTTTAGTCAAAGAATGCTAGATCGCTACTAGTTATAAATTCCAGAAATAAGTTTGCTCCTTGTTGTTTCCCGCTCCTACAAAACATTGTGTCGAGATCCACAAACGAAATTTCAAAATCTTAAATTACTCGAGACTATATTTAGACTATATTTAGTCTAACTTAGAACGGTCATTTCCCGATGTAGACCTTTCTTATCCTTCTGTACAAGAGTGTTGGACTGGAAGAACTTTTACCATCCGTACATAGAAATAGTTAGATATAGCTAACGTCTACTGTTATCTGTGTGTGAAAAGTTTAAAAAAGTACGTTAGGTATATCAAAAAATAAAAAAATAATGTTTTCTTAGCATGTTAATCACAAGTTTAAAGTTGTAAATTTTGAGGAGAGTTCGAAAAGACGAAAGTGTGTACATAATCCAATAACGATTATCATGTGTAACTTGTTGTCTGAACGAAATCGTTCGAATGTAGACATGTTATATTCAAAAGAAAAAAGTCAATAAATAATGTAGCCAACAAATCAAAGTTTCTTTTCCTTTTATTACAATTTATCAAGACAAATTATAAATATAAGTATCAATACATGAAAACTAAAATTATATACAATGTATTAATATCAAACTTGTAAAAGATAAATCGATTTGTCTTAAGATGGAAAGAGTGATTGTCATAATACAGTTTCTTACAAAATTTTGCTTAATTTTGTTTAATAAATTTTGCATAAATTTAATAATTTTGTTTAATAAACAAAATTTTGTAAAAAAAAAATGTACCGTATTAAATATATAAATGGTGCTCTATATAACTCGAAATATTTAGGCCTATAATGGTTTTCAACTTAATAATTTAATAATCAAAGAAAAAAGCGAGTGGCATATAAACTAAAAAGTTTAATTTGTAAGATAATCGAGAATTTGCTGGCCTGATGAGATTGTAAATCAAGTTATTTTATATTTTAAAGCTTTAAGAGATTTAAAATTGCGTAGTGCTCGTCAAATAAATCTGTTAACACATTAATAAAAAATTTTAATGTTGTTCTACTTAAAGTCTGTTAATTGTTAACAATTAACAGACAATAGTTATGGAAAAATAATCATATTTTAAATAATTTTATTTGTACTGATCTTTTCCGTAAATCTAGAAGTAGATAGTAAGAAGTAATGTTATAAGTTACTAGGCTATAAATATAGAAAAACACAACAGATGTTGGACAAATTACAAATATACCAATTGTACAACTGCGGAACTAAGCTGAACAATAGTCGGTCGGGGACGAAGAGATTACATCGAAGGTTCTACATTTAAGTCCTCACATTACCACATCCATACAATTCTAGCTCTAAGCTGATTGCAACCACACCGATCGTGTTTGCAACTATTTCTGTATTTTTTTTTCAAACCAACACTTCTTTACATTTGCAAAGTCGCTGTTCTTCGGTATTAATCTTCTCTTTATCATGCTAATCGATTTTAATCCCAATTTTTCAATTTTTTTCCCAGTGTACACGTCTCTTTAAATTACCGCATATCCAAATTAGAAAAAGTGAAGTTAATTACGGGATAAAGAATTAATTATTAATTTCCAATAATCAAAAACCGAGATATATACATTTTTTTTTTTTTTGGATAATTAAATTGTTTCATTTCTCAACTCTCCAGATCTAAATAAAATTTGGAAATGATTAAAGAAGTGCAAATGTATAAATTTACAAATTACAAACGTAACTTCTCTCTTAATGAAAGAGCAGATGACAAAAGATATCAAGCAGACATAAATTATTATCTTATCACCAAAGTCATTTACTCCTTCTTGTTTATGATAAGAGTGGATACAAGTAACTCTCTCCTGCAACATTTAAAAATTACTCCTCTAATAATAGGATTACTTCGATTTACTGTACTACTCATAAGGATGAAAATATTAAATGACTACAGATTGTTCTAATACTTATAACGCATGAAACAATCTAACGTCGTTAGATATTTCCATACTTATTAAGCACATCTACTCACACACATACACTGACTAGATTTACCAATCTTTATCATTTAGAATTTTTAGATTTTATAGGAAGGGAGAAAATGGTCGCAGATGAACCTGCAGCCAATTTTATCTTTTTTTTTTATTTTTCGTCTTCCTTTTTTTTAAATGGTAGCTTTAAAAGTTAAGTTGACTTTACTTAACAATAAAAAAATAGCTTAACAATAAAAAATAGCGTAGTTTAACAGTTTACATTTATTAGGCTATCGAATATACAATTAAAGATTTATTTTTTAAACAAATTTTGTATAAATATACAATAAATGACCTATAATAAGAATATGAAAATAAGTTACTGGATATGCTTATAGATTTAAAATTTTTAATGCATAAAATAGTTTTATTTTTATCAGTTTATACGAAACACAAATTCTAATTTCAAGTTTTATGTTCTATAAATTAATATTTACTATTAAAAATTATGTAAAACTGTTTTTAAGATATTCAAATTTTAATTATTGGAGAAACATTTTGGAATTCCGTGATACAATAAATCAACTTTCAGTTGTCGTAACCAAATTTATCTGAAGATTTTTAATCTCTGTCAACGTTCTCCAAGCCAAGTTAGGTTACACGCAGATTCTGTTAGCTTTTTGATCGACTGAAACTTGGTTAATTATTGGTATATCCACTACATATATTTTATTCATGACCGGATAGTACAAAAAAAAATCGGAAATGATGTCACCTGGAGGATGGAAAAATAGTCCAAACGCAGATTTATCACTGGGGCCGACCCAACTAACGAAGCGTAGCTAGTTGCGGCTATTAAAGGACCGAAACAAAAATATGTTTGTGCATTGTATTTATATTCATAGGGGAATAAGCATCATTGCTTTTCATCTCGACTCATCACTTTACTGCCCGGTAAAGCTCTAAAGATTGGCCATCTGTCGTCGGTCGTCATTACCCCTTGGGGAAAAGGTACGAACAGTGGTTTAGGCTATTATTACAGGTTTGCTGCACATTGTTTACTATAGCGACTACGAGCCAACATATTATTAGTTGGAGAACTATGGTTGCCACGTTTAGACAGCAGTCTGTTGTGGGAATATTTGAACTGTTCGGGTTCTACCTTCCTCAATCGCTGTAAAGTGACTGCCTACTTCCTGTCTGTTTTCCCATAAGAACGACAATTGTCTTATTCGGCATTCATTAGTCAACTTTATTGAAAGTAAACAATTGAAATTCATTACAGTAAAGGGATCAATACGTTTTTTTTTCTGTTTTCAAAGCCTTTGTCTGGATAAATGTGTCAACTTTTAACAATAACATCGTAGTATTTTCCCATAGTTTTAATTCGTACCAAGTCATCAGTTTTAATTACTTTCTCTCTCGTTTTTTTTTTTTGTCCATTAAAAATGAAGATTATAAAAATCGATTATAAACTTAGCATAATTAACAATTTTGATATGAAACTAAAATTTAATAAATTCTAGCATAAAAAAAATCTATTCGAAATTTAAATTTTTATTAAAAATAATTACACATCCATGAAAAGAAAAAAATAACTTTTTACTAATTTCTTTTATAAAAAACTAATTTTGTCTTTGAAAACTTAAGATATTGTTCGATGAAAGATTTTAAAATTTAAATTTCAAATCGAATACTGTCATAGTTTAATGTCTTTTCAAAATTATTTATAGAGATGTATTTTTAAGTCTGAAAGAAAGTAAATCTGGTTGCAGTGTAAAAAGAGCAGTTTAATAGCATAAATCTGCTTAGAAAGACTTAAAAGAGAGGACGAAATTTTCAGATGATTCGTTTTAGATAAAGATAACGGTAATCTAATGTTTTTCTTTAGATACTCGACAAACTCCAAAGACATTACTGTCTAGGAAATCAGACGGCAAAACAAAGCCTTTCTGTCCTGTTCCCTCATTCGTTAGAGCTTTGGCGAATCGCCTCATCAGTTACCGGGATATTGGACAGGTCTGTAGAGAGAGAGGAAGATAAGAAAACTCCCTCACAATTGACAACTTTGTCTCGCAGCCAATTGACTGCACTCTCTGCTGATGGCGACAGTGTGCTTCAAGATTTATGACGAACCCTGGCTAAATGAGACGTAAAGACTACATCACCACAAACTAACCGAGAAAACGGTAGCCTCGTCCGATTCTCAATATTCACATTCAGCATCCAAAACTAAAACCTCAAACCAATATTCGCTTTCTTAATGCCTGTACGGGTGCACTTTTAAGAAAAATAAGTTGGAAGGGGAGAAAAACAGTTTCATCATTTTACCGGTTCTTTACTTGAATCGGAACACTAGCAGATGTTGTAACCAATAAGGCTAACGTTTCCCTGCGGGATCAGATTGTGGGTTACTTGTGCACACACACACATACAGAGACACACATACGGACTTGCACAATCTCGCAAACTCAGCCAACAAATGACTATTCGGTTACAATCGCCTTACCGGAAACGTGGTTTTGGATTTGTATTCCGTGTAAACTTCCGGGGTTAACTTCGCCTCATTTTTCCAAACTAAACAGCTAGATTACTATTCCCTTAAGAATTAAGGTTATTTCTTAAGAAGTTACGAGATGCAGCTGTGTCGATGACGATTGGTACGACTTTACTGCTTTCTTAGTGACATTTCTGAACGGGTAGATGGTCTATTTACCTCATCTATCATTTTAGCGCGTTAGGAACCGATCAGGATGAAGCGCAGAGATAGCCATCGTCAGTTGGGATGTCGACGGGTGGTTTAGAGAAAGAGACTGTGTCGAGAAAAGAGCCGAGCGAATTGTAGACATCGTAACGTCTTTCGAGTATTAGTAGTAATGGACTGCAGGGGTATTACTTGGAACATTACATATAAATCACACATCGAAAGTGGATTCTACAAGGTAGAAAATGGCACAAATGGGATGGACTTTATCTGGCAAACATCCTTTTATATATATATATATTACACTAGACGAATAGATACACTAGAC
>WUQG02073275.1:0-27287 GCA_011317285.2 Androctonus mauritanicus | reverse complement strand
TTGGTCGTTTTTTTTTATGATTTTGTGCTTCAAATGCTGCTCTGAATCGAGAAAAACTGTCATCGCGAAAGTCATTCTATTATCACTTAATACCATAACTGAAAACGGTAGTTATATTTTCATTATTCCATCTGTACAAACACACAAGAGCCGACATCATATCCGGTTATGGATGTGTCGCACTCGACAGTTCTGTTGATTCATCTTACATTGTATATCTTACTATAGAGATATGCTGCAGCTTATCTATATATATAAATTGTATTGTTGCGTAAACATCCGAAACCTCTCTCGATAATCTTAACGTGTTGCGATGGAAACGTTATAATATCACGAATAAAACTAATTTTCCTCATCGTTTTATTATATTAATAATAATAAAATTTGTACTCGAAGTTCCTCAGATAAGCAGAAATTGTATTAAGAACGACAATTGCATTTTCTGTCTTTCTTAACATCATAATATGCTTCCAAATAATAACATTTTCGAAAGTCGTATCAGTCATTTTCGCCATTAATTTACTTAAAATTATTCTCGGATATTAAGGATTTTTCAACATAATCGAGTAGCATAGAATCGTATGTCTAAAATTCTGTAAAAATTTTTATATTGAAAATTATTAAAGTGTTTTGAAAGAAATATAATTTTCGTCATTTTTTTTTATCTTATAAAAAAAAATAATAATTTTTTTTATGATGACAGCGCAAATTCTTGGTAGCGTTATAAATTTAGAAAGTATTAAATAAATGACATTTTTATATATAAAAATTTAGAATTGTTCATTAAATTGTTTCTATATTGAGAATATCGATTTTTATTAATTTTTTTTTTTAATTTTATTTTATTCTGTAAATCTTTTTTGCTTCGTTTAAGAATTAAAATGTCCGACGACCATCGAAATTTAAGAGCTAGATATTAAAAATGGCGTTTAGCTGAAAAAAAATTTTATTTGTAAATATCAGATTTGCATGCAGCCAGACTCGCTCAATTATTATAAATAATAGGACCAGATTTGTCGAAAAAAATTTTTTATGTATGTATTAAATGTGCACTGTACTACATTTAGGCGTGTAAATATGTAAAGTGCATTGTTGTGGTATTAGCATTTTGATGACGAAACTCTCGAATATCCGGTTTAAACGGGGTCATATAACTGTTAACTCGGTAAATTTTTTTTTGTTTGTAACTGGTGAATCTGCTCTAGTTGTTTGCTTTTTATAAGATTTTTAGTAATGTTTGTGCAATGATACGACTGTAACGACTTTTTTCACTAAAGGCCCACGTAAGATGATATTTTTATCGTTTTAAGTATGTTTACGAGTAACTTTTTAAAGTTTAATGAATTCGGGGAAGTGGTAGACAGTTTCAGAATTAAAGTCGAGATTTTGAAATTTCAGTCTCTTTACTCATTATTCCGGACATTGAACGATGTCACTTAATGCAAATTCTTACCATTGTAGTGAGTAAATATATGGCTCCTTAACGAGTTTTTATGGCTTCGTGAACAAATACACGCTAATGCAAAGTCTGGCTAAGGAATTGTCAACGTGTCACCAGGGAGATCAAGGATCGATTTTGGTTGATCCCCATTCTTCTAGCTTTTTCGATCGATCCCATCTCGTCACCGGTGGGGTATTACATCATCTCTGTGTCACACAAAACCATTTTAGTCTGTTTGCAGCGTTAAATTCACGCATTATTTCTGCGACTTTATAAAATAAAATGCGTTAACGTCGAACGTCTGCAGACCAATTACTAACAAAAAAAAATATTTCCAATCCCACAAAATAATAAGTAAATTTGTAAGCAGTAACACGACAAAAGAATCACATTAATTTTCTTTCTCTGACATTTATCCGAGTGCACTTTTCGTTTCTTAGATTTAGACGATGAATGATGGTGTTCATTTTATTCACAGATCTCTTTCTCTTTCTCTCTCGCACACACACACACTCGCTTAATTTTAAATTATTCAAGGATGTAATTTGAAAAAAGTGATAGCGAAAGAGTAACTTCCACCAAGTAAGACAGATTATCGCATTGAAATATCGACGAATGTGACAGTACCAGATTAAGTTTGTTTGCGGAATTCCAAAAGTGAAATATTGGCCAGATTGCCTCGTATTAATATAAATGACGTGCAAAACGTTAAAAAAAAATGGCGAAAAATTATCATTACATTTAAATGTGTGCTACTCGAGTGATTTTTAAACGATTACTGCGATTCCTCATGACTTGCCTAATGATAATTCCAGATTTTGCAATAAGTTTTATCTCTTTCCCCATTCAAAAACATGTTCGAATCCTATAAAATATGGATTATATATATAATTTTTTTTTCTTCTGAAAGAACGAATAAATGTGCTTTAATGTCTTAAAAAGTAATCAAGAAAATTTAGTTTTATTTTCTGTCGGTTTTTTTTAGCAGAATTACTTTAAATCTCCGTATTCAAATTGAATTTTTGCTAAATATATTTGAAAAAATGGAATGTTTTAATAAATTTTCTCTGCTGCATTTACATCGAGTGACGCTTCTATGAATTCTGATGAAAATATAGATTGAAAAATCTCTTATTGATCGCATTGAGACGTAGTTAATAATGGTTTTTGTTTGTTTCGTGATAATTCGTTGATAAAACTAATTTTGAGTTTCCTCATCTGGGAGAAATGGTTGCAGTTAGACGTATACAACATTTTACTCTAATCTATTCATCAGAGAAATTTTTCGCAGTCAACAACACTTTTAACACAAGAATCGAGATAATGTAAACCTTTTTTGCAGCTAAGTGCTTCTAATACAGTCTTCCATCATCCAGAAATGGCTCTAGAGATCTAAGTTTCTCTTTTCGTTTCGTGATTAATCATTAAATATACTAAGAAAAGTTGAAATTTGTTTGTATTATTTTGTATAAAAGCCATAATTAAGAGTCGTTTCTCGCATATTTTTATCTGAAGAAACGTTTATCTCATCCAAGTTCAATCATCTGAAAACATGAATTTTTATACCGTGAGCTTCAATAAATTGGCATAATAGAGTAGACTTAAAATAATAATAAAACTATCCGGCAAATTAATGTCACTGTATAAAATAGAAAAATAAAAAAAAAAAAACAAATATTTGTTAAAAGCCTGAGTTACACCACGAACGGAAAAGGAAAGATTCCATTAGTGTCCATGACAACATTGGTAATAGGAAAAATATTCTTGTCCGGTGATGTTTTGTAAAGTATCGTTGGAATGGATATACAGACGACATTCCAGAGATGTTTTAAGACGTAGAGAAGCTGTTGTAATATAATTATATGCTATTTTCTTTGTCTACCTTTCTGGTTGTTGCTTTAAAACACTACTAGAAAATATGTATAAATAATGGAAGCATTTCTAAAGTCGTGATGAGATTAGCTGCCATTTCAACGCGTATGATTAATGGGAATCGCAGATATGGCCCATACGTCAGACAAAATATGTTTTTAATCGCAAAAGGGAGAGGAAGTCGCCATTAAAACTATAGAATCGTATGTTGCAGCTGTTGACAAGTACATTTTACAAAGTTATAACGCGATTACCGATGAATACAAATGTCTATCGATTATTAAATTAACGATACAAACTGCCAAACTGTTACCTTCAAAAAGGTATTAATAATAATAAGTTCTAAAATAGCGAAGATGGAAGAAAGATAACTACGAAGATGGAAAAGATTGCTTTCAAGTAAACAAAATTGTTTTCCAACTTAAATTTCATGAGTTGCAAAGTGAATTTTTTTCGAGATATCGAATATTTTTTTTTTCTTTCTTTTTTCAAAAAATTCCTCTGGAATCCCAAATTTAATCTTTTGATGCCATACAGAATTTTCAGTAAGTTGACAGTTTGACAGCTTTCTAATATTTTTTAATTAGGAAAAACTGCAAATGCGACACTAAACTTTTTTTAAGAAAAAAGTTTCGATCCGAGACATTAATTTATAATTTATTAAGCTAATAAATGCTCGGGACTCCAGATGGCAAAAGAAAAAAAAAACAGCAATTCTATTTTGATGCATTGAATTTTTCTAATGATATATATTTTCAAAGGAGTAAAGGGTCTAAATAACTCGAACATACTTAGATTTATTGATTCGTGAATAAAACATAAAATTATTTATTCCATAAATTTCGATCCCCAGAGCTTAGTTTGTTTAGAATCATTTTCACTAACAATATCTAGTGAATTGTATCATCAACATTATCGTCAGAGAGAGTAAGTGTAAACTTAATTAATCCGAATAGAACTGTGTCTGATATGTAATTGTTAAAGTTAAAACTTTTTTCGAAAATTTTACATAAGTTTGATTACTTATTCTCAGGAGTATAGAAAGACCATCACGTTTTTCTTTCAAAGAATCGTCATAAATTTGGGATTTCATAACATTAATGATGCAAAAGTTTCGTATGATATAGTTTGTTAGTTTTTTTGTGAAGAGATTCATTGCAGCTCACCATCCCCATGGCTTTTCAGCATTACAGAGAGAGCACCTAAATGTGTTAGATCTCCCAAATCCTAAAGAGGAGAGAATCTCATCGTTTGGTAACTGAATGGCGATGAGAAATAAGGAGATTTAGTAAGTAAAAAGAGAGCAGCAATAAGTTGCCAAATGGTGGGAAATAATGCTTTAGAAAATAAGGACTCTGCTATGCATTCATCCATCATTTTAAATCTATTCGTAAATCTTGGGTGTCGTGATTAATGGGAAATCGTCGCCCAGAAAATTCGTTGTTAACCTTGCTAGTACTGTATAAATATTATTTTAATAAATGATGCTGAAAATTTAATTGGTGCCCTCATGCGGGTAAACTATAATATCGGATACTCTAATTTTAGAAAATTAATGTTTTATGTAAACTTGGACAATATTTTACGCCATTTCGGACAGTCGATTAAGCTCAGTTACCATTTTAAACGTTATTTCTCCATGTTCAAATTACTGCAATCTGATATGCTTTTGATACGATTACAGTTCGATATTCGAAAAAAAAAGGAATAGTTGAAAGATTTTGTGCAATTAAAATGCATTCGTGAACGTTTTTGGATATATTTTCCTTCTACTATTTTCGATTGAGTATTCAAATCGGCTGTAAAAGTGTCACGATCATCAGTTTATTATATAAATCGAATTTGTTCGTAATAAAACGTACAGATATGCTGATTTAACTGAACGTATTCCGTTACACTTCGCATATTTTTTCGTAACGCGTTTAGACAAAATTTTATCAAATAACTGCTTACTCGGTAACGTGCACAGAGTAAAATAATTTTTGCATTCAGTAGAAATTCTTTCATAAAACGTTACTCTCCTTTAAAAGATGTCGAGTAGATTTTGAATTTTTATATGTATTCCCCAATGATTTGAATTGATAACCACAAACCACGACATTCGGACGAAATTCGAGCTTATTATTCCCATAAAAGATCAGATTTGTAATCAAATACAGCGCGAACTTTGATTGTTAATAAAATTCCAAATATACAGTATAATAAAATATAGAATAATGTGCAAAATTTTCGCTTTAGAATCCAGTGTTGTTCTTATTTTTGCCTTAATACTCGAAGAGTCAATCGATATCTGCCGATAGAACATCTTGTTGGGAGTTACTGCTGTGACACCGTTTCACAGATCAAAGCTTTGACCAATGAAAAATTGAAGTTTCGTTACTTCTTTACAAAACAAATTTATCCGTATTGGTCTCTTCTCTTAATTGGTTGGACTGTAAATGATTGTTTCGTAATTCACAACGTAATAATAATAATCGGTTACGTAGCAATACTTTTTAAACTTTCGTGTAATTTGCAATGTAACAATATTAATCTATTGCGTAACAACGTTTTAATTAAAAAGTATTGTTACGTAATCTATTATCATTACTATTATTACGTTGTGGATTATAAGTTTAAAAAGCATTGTTACGTATCGATTATTATTTTTACGTTGTAAATTACATATAAGTTTAATTAAAAATATTTTTATGTAATCGATTAATATTATTACGTCGTAGATTACACAGATTATTGTTACGTAATCGATTATTATTTTTACATTTAGATTACACAAGTTTTTAATTAAACTTGTGTAATCTACGACGTAATAATATTTAAACTAACGTAACAACGTAACAATACTTTTTAAACTTGCAATTATATACAACTTTAATTAAAAACTTATGTGTAATCTACAATGTAAAAATAATAGTCGATTACGTAACAATACTTTTTAAACTCGTAATCTACAACGCAATAATAATAATCGATAACGTAATAATACTTTTTAAAATTTGCATAATAAAGTTTCCAGAGTAAAAATACTTCAATTTAATATAACCAGATCGTATTTTTACATAAAATTAACAATTTTATCTATGGTATTAATTCTTTAAATGTTTAACGATGGCTATAGCGAACGATATTGATCGGTTGTGGAAGAAATCCCTCTACATAAATTACCTAGAGGAAACAGTACACACAACTTTAGAGCCAGTTATACGAAAATTATGTTTAAGCAGTTTTATTGCGCCTTTTACGATAAGTGTTAATTATAATAATTCATACTACCAAATCCGTTCGGAAAGTTACAGACGTGGTAAGAATTAAAAAGGATAGCTAAAAGGAAACATGGATTGGAGGAATATATGAGAAAGAGAATCGTTAAAAGGAATTATTGATAATTTATGGTATGTAGTAGTTCTAGTCGATATAAATGTATAACTACCTTTTATAGCAAAAATTAATGGATTGTCCTTTATATATATATATGTAAGTCTATTTCGACACGAAAAATGCAGTTTGCTCTTAAATAAGGGTACTAAACTGATATTTATATCGAATAAATTATCAGTTCGTGAAGAATAACTGGCAAACAGAAGTGGGAGTTGGTAAATTAACAAACTGTTTGCTTTTAAACCGTGCGATTATAAAATTAGCAAAGAACGAAAAGGTGTTTCGTGAAAAGAGAATACAGAATTTCAATTTTAATTCTCTTTCTCACGTTTACAACTGTTATTTAAAAAAAAAGAAAAAGATACGATACAGTACAGTATTCCGTTCGTGAGTTACATTGCTATGCTTTGAGAGATGTTATAAATTATTCTTAAGCTTTAACAGATTCTAGTAAATTTTTAAAAGTGTACAGTAACCAAAATGATGTTAAATTAAATACTTATTTTAATTATAAATTGTTTAATTGAGAAATAAGAGCGCTTTCGGTGGTGTTTAATTTTATTAAATTTAATGACCACGTGTAAGGAACAATAATTCCATTATTAAAACAATTAAAGATTTGATAAGTTTACTGAATTAACAAACAACGCGATGGCTATTTTTCACAGATTACTGCGCCTTTTATTTAGAATAATCGTGGTATCTGTTATCATTTTTTAAATATCGATCCTGTCATAATTCGTGTTAAGAATTTATAAACAAGCGATGGATTTATTGCATAGAAAAGTAGTAATTTTAACAGTTAATATACAATATGATGTAGAATAAATTCTTTTAATATGCTTCTAAATTATATTTAATACAAAAAAAAAAAGATGCGGAAGAGCATCATGATCGTCGTCATCAAAATCGAGACTATTCTATTATTATTTATGTTTGTAGATTGCGAGAAATCGTTAATAACAATAACGCACAGAATCATTACCGTGTTTAGAATGTCGCGAATTCGATAAACCGAATTAATGTGTCGCGCATTTAGCATTCTGCAACAATGGCTGTCGCAAACATCGACGATGTCCTTCGCTACAAAGACCATCACGCCACGAAAAGGCATTAGAATGTACGTCCTTAAAGAGGCTCGAAATGTCATCTGTTCAGACATTCATCTGATGAGTGCGAGATACCATTTGATGATATCAATAAACTTGATGCCGTTCGCGTGTTGTCGGTCTAAATGTGTTTGCTAGTTACCAAAGTTTTTTACGACTCGGTTCGATAGTTTTTCTTTTTATTTTTGAAAAAATTGCCATTTTAGTCATAAAATTAATAAAATCCGATCTTTACAAGTAAAAAAAAAAAAAAACTTGTAATGAATTTTTATCTTTAACGTTAGTTTAATATCGTAAGCCGAATCGATAAATTAAATATTTTAATATTAAAATTATATATGTGTGTTTTAAAACTGATCGATACGATTTTATATTAATTTTTTTTTTATGTTTTTCTTTAAATTTGATACTCAATACTGAATCACGTAATTGAAGAAGCATGTAACTCTATGATATGAAAGTCTTGACTTCTCCTTTTTGAGAAAAAAAAAAAAAAAATTGAAAAATATTTTATTACATCCGCTATGGTTCGAGTAACATCTTTTTATTTTTATATATTTTTTAGGAAATGTTTGGTTTATTCGTGATACTACACCACGCATATAAAATGATGCTACAGATATATTTTAGCATAAGTTAAGGAAGGTTAACCATTCCATTTTTATCCATAACTGATCTCTTTGCTCTTTAAAACTCATACAATGGAAATTTTTGTAATAATGTGAGGAAAAGTTTTGTGAATTGATGAAGTATAATTCTTTTAACAGAACTTCCTTCGATTGTTATTTAATGCTCGCTATGTGATATTTAACTTGCGTGGTTGGACTGCTGTTGGCTGTACTTATTAGTTGGTCGAGAGCGTGATAATCGAGTATTTGCCATTAATCGATTGCCACTAAAACGGTTTTTTGTTACAGGAGGAGTGTCTGTCCATAAAAGGATTCATCTGCCTAGAAAAAGCCTTATATTAATTTTTTGTACAGTATATATATATATAAGTTTAACTGATATTGCTCGCATTGATTAATAATTTTTTTTTTTTTTATACTCTTGGAATAAATAATAATAATTGCAGAATGTTAACAAGGATCAAGAAGAAAAAATTTGTATAATTAAGTTTCTTATTGATGTATACGGTTCAAATATTCTTCAAAAGGCATTTTTATAAGACACTTAAGTATGAAACATGATATAACTCGTGTTGTCGTCTAGATTTCTATATAGTTAAAAAAAATGATATAAAACTTTTTACGTCGGAGCGAATTTTGGACGAAATCGCCATTTTTATAACTTCCCAACATGTAATACGAAAGTTTATTCGGTCTGTCCGGTTTATTAGAAGCTTTTTCTGTTTTCAAGAGTTTTCATTCCAAAAATCGGGTCATTGCGGAAAGTGTGTATCTGATCAAAAACACTTGCCTCGGAGACCTGTACGGAAAGTGACTAGCCAAGGACATTGTAGAGATATTTGGTTTGGGGTCGTAAGATTTCGAAACCGCTCCTTGTTTCTTATAGTTTTATGATTTCGATGGAAGCATTGGAAGTTTTTATTGCCCGGCTACTAGCCGGAGAAAGAACTAGGATAAGGTTATCAAAACCGATCAAAGACACGCGTTTTTTTTTAAATATAATTCAAATGGAAAATTCAACATCAAGTTTTCCATCTTAATAATACACCTACGTTCAATCTATTCGCAGTTTTGCTTGCTATTTTTACGGATACAATATCTGTAAAAAAGTACATCTGTTATAAATTGGAACATATGTTTTTATAACCTTGAATGGTTAAGACATATATAACAAGACCAACTTTTATTAGATAAGTAAAACTCGACCATATCCTCCGGAATTTTATTATCAACTATAATCCTATCGAATATGTTTACAAAACACGGCATGCAATATTAAATTTACGATATATTTTTTAAGAGGAATGCAAAAATTTAAGTTTTCTTTTCTAGTATTTTAGGTGTCAGTGGGAAGATATTCAACGAAGCTATAGATATTTATAAAATAGAGCCAGCTGGAGTCACTTTAAAATCTTGGTTGTCTGCTTGCTTTATCTTCGATGATTTGTGGCTGAATTTAGATTTTCTTTGTCCACTATCTCTTAATACCATTTATTTTATTTTTTATTTTCCTTTTCCTTTTTATTCTTTTCATCCGAAAATATAAATGATATTTTTGAATACAGACAATAAGTTTATTATGATTATATTTCATCATAAAAGTAATTTAAAACCGCACTGTTAATAAAATTTAATCGTTTTAATATTATAACTTTTCCGATTTAAATGGTTATGTTTGTTTTTTTTCCAGTACAAAAGTTTGGAGTTAACAATAAAATCGGGTAGAGAATAACAAAAGCATTAAACTGATAATTTTCTTAGAGAATTTAATTGGGATATTGCAACGTGATAGCAAGTAATTCGTAAAAAATTTGAATATAAGAACCTTCGTTAGTTTTTAAAAAAAAAAATGAGTAGTAAAAGTCGAGCATCATATTATCAATAATTCTATAATTTAAAAATTTATTATGCACATTTTATTAAAAAATTTATTTTAGAACTGTGTGTCGATAATTTTTCTAATTTTTAACATTATTTTTATCATCTCTTAATTTTTTCCCTTTTAACGCTTTTTAACTGGCCGTATGCATATCATTGCACTTTTCAGCAAGAATTCAGATTTTATGTGAACGTCACACTGCTATCTTAAGACTCATTTCGCTTTCTTCTGACTTATTGAAGCGGATTATTTATTAAAATTAATTAGAATACTTTCGCGTGAAATATTTCGGTTACAGAACAAGTAAAAAGCCGAAACGTAAACTGAAAAAGTTTTCATTTTCAGCTTTTTAAAATTCGTTAATTGTAATTAAGTTCGATAACCGTATTTCGTTCGAACGCAAACAGAAAACAGAAACTGAAATGCAAACTGAAAAAAATTTCAGTTTCAGTTTTCTGTTCTGTATGGCTTATGAACGAAGTATATTTCATGCAAAAAGATTCGAGTTAATATTCATAAAAATGCTAGTTCGATTGGGAAATTTTTCTTAACAAGTCAGAAAAAAAGATTAAAATTTTAAGATGCAGTTCTCATAATCTATGTTTCAGATTATGTGAACTGCAATCCTAACTTTCCAATATATTCCTTAGAAAACTTAAATTTTGAGTGAATGATACCTAATAATATAAAAATTAGAGCAAATAAAAATATTTTAGTGTTTTTCATTTATTGAATCATTGTTATCATTTTAATTTTTTTCATGTAACAGAAAAAAAAGAAAGAATAAAAGTAGATTCGATTCTAAAAGTTTAAAAATAATAATGTAAAGATGTGTAATATTATCAGAAAAAAAAAAAATATATTTAATAAATCAAATGTGGATCCTGTTTCTGTTCTATAAAATAATTGAATTGAAATAAATACTACACGTGTCTTATCTAAAATAACCAGTTTAATGAAACCCTACAGTAGTAAATAATTCATAAACTGTTTTAAACATTAAGAGAATATAAATTGTTGTAAGTAAAGTGGAATAAATTATAATTTATACACTCAATTTTACATGAGAAATGTGCATTATAAGAAATGAAAAATTATTTTTCTTACGGAATGACTAATTTAAAGTTTTCATGATTGAATTGTGTGCCAAATTAAATGGAAATATTTTCTGTAGGCAATAAATCATGTGTTGAATAACAAGGTCATAAATTATTTCTAATTAAGTAGAAAGAAAAAGTTTAATAAAAGAAAATTATTAGGATTAGTTACCGAGATCGTGTTATATATCCTAACTGTACAAAAAGTACAAATGATGCAGTATGTTTTTACTGGTAGTCATTAAAGATGCAGTTCACAAAAAAATCTTTCAAATGAGTATGCAGTGATATCTTTCATGTGCGACAAATAATTTCAAGTTTATATAGAATTCTTAAAATTTTTTCTACGCCGCCATCTTAAAAGGGGAATACGTAGAAATGTCAAAATTATTACTCGTATATTTGGGATTAAATTAGATTAATATTTTAAACTTTGAATGCTGCAATGTTTTATTCTCGAGATATCCTTCAATTTTTATTCAGTAAAAGTAATTATATATCACCAGTGTTGTAAAGTACATCAAATAAGTGTCATTCATCTGCGACAAATGATTAGAGATATGAATGTTTTTAATATTTTAAATAGTCACCATTCACGGTTCGGATGGCCGCCATTTTGTAACGACATCACTTAAGTTGTCTTCGAGTAAATAGATATTTATGTTACGTAATAAGGGATGAGTCTTTAAAATTTGAACGCTCTGCGATATTTGGTTATCGTGATATGATATCCTATTTCGTTCGTACGCGATACAGAACAGAAAACAGAAACTGAAATGTAAAGTGAAAAAATTTCAGTTTCAGTTTTCTGTTCTGTATAGCTTATGAACTAATTATATCTCATGCAAAAAGATTCGAGTTAATATTCATAAAAATTCTAGTTCGACTGAGAAATTTTTCTATGAACGGATTGACAAAATAAATACTCGTAGCTGACTTTTGTGATCGATTCGTCGATCTTGTAAACGAAATCGATGAATCGATCAGATGATCCTATCCATTATTCGATTTTATATCTTTGAAAATTATCAAATTCATTATTACATCAATAATAAATGAATCGATTTCGATTATTTTTATTCATTTTGATCTTGATCCCAATAATAATAATAATGAGAAGTTCGTGCAAATCGAATAATACACGAAATGTTGGCATAAAAATATGTAAATTTCTCTTATGTCGGTAATAATTTTCGATATGTTTAGTTCTCGAGTGGGCCATATGCGAATTTTATTCAAATCGGTTAATAATAATTCGAGTTATCGTTCCGACAGACAAACGGAAAGGCAAAACAGATTCATACTACTATTATATCATCTTGGAATGGAAAATGGAGAAAAATAATTTAAGTATCATACTTTTATAATGTATATTTTTTTATATATTTAACCTATTTTGATTAAATAATTTCTAAAAATCAAGTAGCATAAAATAATAATAATAATAAAATTCTGTCTGAAAGCTATGTTTACCTCTAAGATATTCTTAATGTTCAGCATATTTTTCTGGGTCATGATGGTGATCATTGCCAACGAATATTTGATTTAATGATAAGTTTGCTTTTGAAAAACTTTTTTTTTTATATATATAAAATTACCGGGTACTCATTCCATTTTCTTTTTTCTTTTCTTTGAATCACATAAATTCTTATAGAAATAATGTCAGTTTTTTTTTTCGAATATTACGGGGTGGAAAACTGTAAAGGATCCTATTTACTGTTTTTCCTTCTTTTCCGTTCTAGAAATAGAAGGGCACACGGGGAATAAAACTGATACGATGTTTTTCTCTTCGGATACTAACTCTCGGGACAGAACAAGGAAATATTCAACATCTAACTTTCAGAATGAATGGCTGAACGACTTTCCTATCAACGACTTTTCTACTTTTAGCCCGGCCAAAGGCGCATTTTGAAAACTTTGAACATTCCCGAACTCTCATTCTACCATGGTATTAGATTAGTATTATCATAGAAATTCGTTTTTGTATAAGAAAAGAAAAAAAAAAAAAAAAACTTGCAAGAAAAACTAACACTTTAGAAACTTTCGAAAGAGAATCGACGTCCTTTTTTTTTTTTTCTTTTTAATTCAATTTATTCATTTTATATTCTTCGTTCTAATAGAGAAAACAAACATTGGACATTAAATACGTAACGAAATTTTTAATATTTATTTAATAAATTGAAACTAATTAATGTAAAAGTTACCAAAGTCATTCTTATTAAGTAATATTTACTGTAAACGCATTCATGGATGAAGATTCGTGAAAATTCCTGCAAATATTTAATGCGTTTTTTTTATTTTGTTAATTTAATTAATTCTGGATAAGGTTATGTAATTTTTGATTGCTATAAATAGTTTTTTTTTAATTATTATTATTATTATTATTTTTATTATTTTTTTTTTTAATTAAAGAGCGCACAAAAGTTTTTTTTATTTTTCGTCGATGTGTCTGTTAATTTGAGAAGTTCGCATTTCTCATTAAATAAATATTGAAACAACTTTCCGATTAGAGGGAGAAAGGGAGGGTAAAATATGTCGAAAATACAGACAATTTGGACTGTTAACGAAAGGAAAATTAGCTGTGCTCCCCTTCGCTCATAATTTTCGTACTTATAAACTAATTAAGCGAGATTGTGTTTTTCATTAATGCCATTTTGTATTTACACTGGCCTTTCTCCAATTCAATAACTCAATTAACTCCTTGAAAAAAAAATTTTTTTTTCTTACAGTTATGTAATTTTAATGCGTTTTTTTAATTTTTTTTTTTTTTAATAGCCCAGTCGAACTGTTTTTGTTTTAATTCGGATTAAATAGTCAGAAATATAATGGGGTGACGAAGATCGCCATTGAAAAAAAAAAAAAAATTCTAATCTTATAAAAAGTATAAATTAATTTTTTTTTCGTTTTTAATTAATTCTTAGAATTTAAATTACTAACAAAAAAAAATATTGTACCGGAAAGGCATAGTTATAAATAGAATAATTGTTGGTTGATTATCGCTCTCTTATTGGTTGCTGTTACGCTCATTGTTACGTGTAGATTATTACGTGGCATTTCGATTCTGCCGATTGTATCGTAGTCACGTTAACTAGTTAAAATGTAACCATTTACGGTTGGAACTATAAATTGTTTATTGTTCGGATCCAGGTCTTTAAAAATAAATAGTTGCTTGGTTAATTCGTGTGGGAATAAATTAGATTGGGGATGGTTAGAAACACCTAAAGATAAACTTCAGCGGTTCGGTGATTTGTCTGTAAGTAATCGATCGTGTTATAAAGTGCATCGAATAGAATAGCTCCTCTTTATGCTACAGAATGCATCTCTAAAGCACTAAAATTGCGCCATTCAAGAAATAGACTGCATTCGTATTTACAGCATTCCCATTTAGCTGTAAACTCTAAAAGAAAAAAAAAGAACTTTTTTCTCCTTGTCAAACGGCAGAGTTCACCTTTCATGTTAAATTCTGCTTGGTAGGTTTTATAGCCGACAAACGTCTGGCCAGGGGACAATTGATCTTTGATGTGACTGCAACTTCTGGGCATTAAAAAAAAAACTTTTTTTCTTTTTTTAACATCTATCTGTTACACTTCCCTTACAGAAATCATCTTGAATCGATGAAATATCGGATTATCTTATTTTCTTTATAATTTTATCACCGTTTAATTCGGAAATGGAAGATTGTTGGGTGCTAGGAATTGATCGGAAAGTACTCGATGATAATGAAAGTGCTGTTGTACCAAAGCCACACGTATTTTCACTTCCGTTGTCGCCTGGCTGGCGTCTAGACCGTCGAGTTCTTCCGAGTTCATCACCTTCCCAAAAGAGAAGAAGGGAAAAACATCGAACTGACGAGTCTCTACAACGCCATTGAGTAATCAATAGGTTAATTGTCTTAACGTCGAATTGTTTATAGCGTCCATTCATTATAGTTACTTCCTTTGGTTACACTTTATTGCCTTTACTTCTTACCGTTGCCATGTTTAATGGGTCGAGAAAAATCGCTGTTGCTACCGCTATTGATTTTAACCGTGTTCCATTCGGCATTTTATGAATCCACTAATCTGTATTTATGCTTTCTTGAACCTCCGTCCGATCTCCACTAATCGAATTTTTCTCATAATTTGAATAACATATTTTTGCCCCGTTTTAACGTCGAAAATCTCGTACATATAAGAGAATTTAAGTCGATTACTTTAACGTAAAAAATATCTTATATATTTTTTTTTATAAATTGCAATAAAATTTTATTGCCTATTGTCAGTTGTACAAAAATGTTTTCGGAGAGATTTTTGATAAAAAAAGAAAAAAGAAAATTAAACGTTCGGACAAAAGTACTTTTCCAATGAAGTTGAAATATTTGATAAAAAAAAAAAAAAAAAACTATATATATCGTCCAGTGTGATGTTCAAACAATAATTCAAGTAAAATTGATAGTATTCGGTCCAAATTTCGTTGTTTAACTATTTTTCCAACTCACTTTCCAAGAGGAAAAAATGGTCGAAATTGATAAATGAATTGCCGAAAATTATCATCATCATCATCTAGAATTTGCCCAATTATAGAAATGAAAAAAATATCCTCGTTTTTTAACGAAATTATTAAACTGAACTTAAAATTAATCAGTATATCGATGATAAGGAACATTACTGCCTGTGTTAGTTTAGTTTAGTTGCTTATTTTTTACTACCATTTCAAGGTTTCGTCTGATAATCTTGTTTGAAATCTTGCTTAGACGAGTTTTATCATAATAAATAAATAAAAATCGCATGCAATTAGTGTCAGAATTATTTTAGTTTTAGCGAAATATTCACGTAATTTTGGTAGAAAGTTGCGACATTTCTATCAAAGTAAAGATTGATCGGAGATAAATCATTAGGCGGTAGTGGCGGCTTCTTTTCCAGTAGAGATAGTGACAATCCTCTGTTATTCTGTAGTTTTTGTGTGTGAACGGGACAAAATTTTTCTGGCGTCTTTCCAGATCATGGCTTCTTTTTTTTTCTTTCCACAAAAATTCATTTTTGCTCTTTCCTTTTAGCAGTAAATAGCTGACGAAGTCGTATATTCCCTCGTTTATTTTGTCCTTAAGCTTTGTAGCAAGTTAGAAATTCTTGTTGTTTGAGATTACATCAATAAGACTGACCATCATAAGGATTCTCTCCTGGTACTAAAGAAAACTTATATCTGCAGTTTAACACCATCTCTTTCTTTTCTTTTTTTTTTTTTTATTCTTTCGCAATAATATAATTCCTTCTGGTAGAAAGTACCTAATTGCAAAAGTCGTTGCGCCTTATTTCGTATATTTAATTAAAAATCATCGAACTGCAAGAAAAAAAATTTTTTTTGTAAATTTTTTAAAGCGATAAATCTCCAGCGCTTACTTTTTTCGATTGTATAGAATTTCGCACACGTTCTCATTAAATTCGTAGGATGGTTTGTTGTTGTATCCAGTAGTTTAGTGCGATGATGATGATGATGATGACGACTTTTTTTTTTCTGTCGAGCCATTTCGAAAGAAGAAAAAAAATTTTCTGCATTATGCTGCGACAACAATCTAGTTTCGAAGGCGAAGACAATGATGCATTTAAAACGTGTAGACTGTTTCAAAGATATTGAAGCGAAACCGTTCAGCACAATAACAGATACAAATGTCCATTCATAGAGATTTTCGACTGAAGTAAAGCGAAGAACTGAAGCATGCTGCTATTGTCGACTGACACGTTGTATGCCAATTAATTTAAGACAGCCTGATGCGAAAACAAACCGTGAAGTGTCACGATATTAACACATTTATTTTTCACTTCGAAGATAATTTTTTTACGGTTTTTTTTCAGTTTATTTTCACTTTAGTCTAAATTAAAACTGTGCCATCGTAAAATTTTATCTTGGCTAATTGATAAACTTCTTATAAAAATTCCGAAAGCATAGATAACAGTAAAACAACTTGTGCGAAAAAAAAAATCGAGTTATCTGAGTTATGGATCAATACTGAGAAAGAGAGAACTGTTTTTTTTCGTGTATTAAATATCGGGATAAAAAAATTTTATTTTGTTGGTTTTCGAGTGGTGCCGATAAACGTTCGAGTCAGGAATTTAAAAATTTCTTATAAGCTCACTTAATCGATACTTCGAGAAAAATCAAGCATATTATATCAAATTTAATAGCATTAGAAACGTTTCAATTACATTATACTAATGATAATTATAATCGTACGGGAGAGTAATTTTCGACTGATAATTGCTCGTTTTCTTTCCTAAAATCAACGATAGGACACACTTTCCATTTTAAAATCAATTCAAATATACATATATTTTGCATATTTTTCGCATTTTTTACAGGTTATTATTGAATAAAAACCGAAATGTTGTTATAATTTTTACACTTCTACATTTATAAGTAGTTACACCTGTTAGAAGCAATGCACACGCATCAGTGCGCGGTTTACTGAAGTTCCCACAAAAATGTTCACTTCGATGGAGGTTAAACATGTTTACTTATTATTAAAAATTGTTTTTAGTCTGTAAACTGCTTGCAGTAGACCTAAATTGTGTTTTTTTTTTTTTTTTTTTAACCAGTAATGTACGGTTAACGGGTTTCTTCGCATTAAATCCAATATCCGCCTTCCGTTTATCAGGAAAAAATACTTTAACCATAACCAGTAACGTAGAGGAAGGAGGAGAAAAGAAGAAGAATAAATAAATAAATAAATAAACTATAATTTAGTGATGAATATTTATTATTTTCAAAGCTGCTACAGTCAGAAATTTCGCATTTTAAACGTTCTCTAAATCGTTAAGACAGATATTTACCGCGAGCATTAGATTATTTGCCAAATGACTTTCGGGTTTTTCTTTTTAATGGATAAATTAATTCTAATTTTTTTTTATTTCTTTTTTTTTTAAGTTTCCAGAAGAAAAATATATTTGCAGAAATTATTACAAAACGTTAAACGTCCGATTGCAGTCGTTAATAGTTAAAAAATGCCATCGATTTGTTCAAAACACACTGCCACTCGGCACGCCATCTAGCGAGATATTAAAATATTAATCCCCGGTAAAATTTCATTTGTTTGTCACGTTTATGTGCGTACATAAAAGTCGTAAATGGATCGTACTTAAAAATTATTTATTATATCCGAACTAGTTTCTAGATTGTTACGACATTTTATTACTGAGCGAATCAATTGTTATGACGTATGTCTTTGTTACGTCATTATATGATTTTTTTTTTTATACATAAGATGTGGGAATGAAAGCATAAATGATTTTATTTATTTATTCTTTATCGTATTTAAGTTACTTTTAGAGTTGTAGCTGATAGTAATGCTCCAATATGTTAATGCAGTTTGTGAAAATTAATTTCTGTTGTAATTATTTTTTGGTTGATGTATTTACATATTTTTTTGGATTGTAAATGGTACCGATGTCAACGCGTGATGATTTTATTAAGTAAATTGTCAGTGGACCAGATAACGGAGTGGATCAACGTAATGGTTGGCAGTGTGATATATTATTTATTCTATATATGTGGTCGTTGCTTTGAAGCGGTTCGCTCGTTAAAATTCCACAACTTGGCCAGTTATAAAGCCGAAATTTAATGCGTGTGCAAAGATAACTAATGGATCTAATTTGTAAGAATCGTTTAAAACTCCGAAAAATAAAAATTTTGATGGAGGAACAGTAACGCAATCAGTTTAATTCATTTGAACTCCGAAATATCATTAAGTTTCGTATTATGGATACTGTTAATTATCTTAAGAATGTTTTTAATTTTTTCTAAATATTCTCGTATTTTGTGTTTATCAGATTAAAGTTTTAGCAGTTTTACGCCTTTTTATTGTTGTAATGGAAAATAATTTATATTTTTAATATATTAAAAAAAAGATAATTATATTTTTGCGATTCGGTTTGAAAAACGCTTTTTTAAATGCTTTTTTTCTCGATCGATAGCTTATATAGAACAATTTTCGATCATTTGTCAACAGTATCTTTTAACTATATACAGTAAGGGAATGATTCCATGATATATTGCCTACAACTATACTATGGCAAACAACTTGATTTATGTTCAATTGTATAAAATATACCTGAGTCATTAATCTCTCTGATATTTTTTTTTATATTGATCTAAGATACCTTATACAACTAATAATATTTTATGGATTACCTATCAATTAACTAGTTTTTTTTCCTTTCTTATATAAATTTTGTGTGATTAGACCTATGAGATATCTAATCCAGTTGGGAAATCGAGTAAAAACGAGTAATAAAATTGTTTTATGAGTGCTTTTTTCCAATAAAGTAGTAAAAAGTTTTATAATGCCAGCTCTGAATTCTGTAAAGGGATTGAAACATTGGGATTGGAAGATGTTGAAGATTTTTCCAATTATTTTAATGATGTCATTCCACTTAATAGTTTTTCTTCTTTATTTTGGCCAAGTTTTCATGGATTAATGCAGTGTCTTATTGTTTATAAAGATAAACAATAAGACACTTCATTAACACAGAAAGAAAAAAAATCCTATAATTCTAAAGGATTTCTAAAATTTAGTGTATTTATAATACCAGATTTGCTGGATTTCTTTTGGTATTGTCATGCAGAACATTAAAAGCATTTATTTATACTATATTATGTCAGTTCAATACAGTATCAATATTCAAGTACAATTCAGATGGTGAAGTTTTGGTTCTTACTCTTTGTTAACAATAATAGCTTTTGTTATACAAAAGTATGAAAAGAGAGGATATAAGATATAGATCAAGAATTTTTATAAAGGCATAGATGATGAAGTATAATGTATTGTTTAATGTTTTGTACATAGGAATCAGGATTTTTTCTTGTTTTTAATGAATTTTTTTTAATCCACAATTTAATAACTTATTAAATAAAAGAATATAAAAAATAATTGATGAAAAAATTCAAGTTCAATAAATAAAACTAGTACAATTGTTTATTAAATATAGAATAATAGAAAAACTTTGGATTAGAAATTATTAAACAGTTTAAAATAAAAAATTATGCCATAATTTAATTTAAATTAACAACTTTTCTTGGCTTAGTAATTTTTATTGGAGTAATATTTCATTAAAATGAAAAGCGGAAAGTTCTTTTGATTTTAATGAAATGATGATAATACATAAAACTTAGGAGTTTTACAATTGATTTGGAAAACTCATATTCATTCAACGGTTGCTGATCCTACAGTTTTTATATAAAACACAGGAATTACAGAAATAAATATTTTCTGTAATATTAATAGAATTTCATTTTAGAATAATTTATCTAAGATTTTCAGCTACCAATATATATATAATTTTATTCTAAGGTCCTACAATTTAGTTCAGATTTTTGTTTTAATATATATTTAAGTAAAAACAAAGTTAAATTAATTAAAATAGAATTTTTTACTTAATCAGATATTTATATTCAAATATTTTATTAAACAAAGATATTTTAATTGTGTATTAAAGAAAATCGTTATTTATTATATGAAATATCAACTATTTATAAAAAAAAGTCAGTAGTTAAACATAAATTAATAATTACAATAAGTCATAAAATGCTGTATTTTTTTTTATTTTGTATGAATTTATGTATACTTTAATATACTTATCTATTATAAATTTTTCATGTTGTTGTTCTTCATCATTTTTGCATTATTATGCATATATTAAGAACAATGAATCTGTAACTTTTCAAAATTAGGAATTTGTTTGACATATAAAATTCTTTTTCCACATTATTAATTACAACTTTGTTAACAAATTTTAATTTTCTCTGAATACAATTGCTTGAAGCAGGGAAATATATTCTCTGCAGACTTAAATAATATCTTTGATATCATTTATTTAAAAATTAAAATTTGTTATCAAAATATTACATAGATGCAGCATGAAATATAAATCTGTTCCAGAAAAATGAATTCAATAATTAGCTTTCTTAGAAACTTAATATTTAGTTTGGGTACTTAGTAAACATTCAGATCATTCTGATTTAGTTTCTGATCATTATTTTATAGAAATGCTATTCAGATAATTATTTTTTTAAGGATACACTGAGCAATTAATTATGAATTATATCATAAAAAAATGCTAATTCTTAATGTAAAAAATTTTATTATTATTTACATCATGAACTGTCAATCTTTCATAAAAGTTTATTTATTTTATCAATGACTTAAAAGCAAAATATTCTGCATGGTGAGCATTAAATAAAATCATTTTTTAGTAATTTTCTATGAATAATATCTAAAAAATATTGCAGCAAGGTTTAATACTATAAAATAATTTTATAGTATAATTATTTTTTGTAATGAATCTTAAACTAAAATTTTATATGATAATCAATATGTTGAAATTAATTAACTACTAAGTATCAATAATTGTTAGCCAAATCAGAAAGAAAATTCACTATATATATATATATATATATATATCAGTTCAATTACAAGAAATTTTATGAAATTTAATTTTATTTATAACAAAGTGCTGTATATTTACTAATAGTTTATTCTGGTATCAATTTTGCTTGGTTCCATGGATGTACAATATTATTTTCAGTATTATACAATATAAGTATTGAATTTTATTGCTTAAAGTCCAGAAGAAAAATAAATGATTTTGTTAATAAAACAGCATGAACTATAAGAAGAATATTTTAATAATTATATTAAATAACTATATATTGAATTAAGTAAGGTAAAATTTTAAATTCAAATGAAGAAGTTGCCTAAGATTAGCAAAGAAAAAATTAAAAATAAAGTTTAGTATGCAATATGACCATGCGAAATAACAATGACCTCTAGCAAATAAATGGAATTGAATAATACATGATGATTTAAAATATATATATAAGATTAAAATAATAAGCATCAGTTAACATAATGTTTAATGCAAATAGCAAAATGTTTATTGAACCAAATTATCAGATTCTTTCATATTTTGAAGAAGAATTTAAAGAATTATTAATACTTTTATAGATTTATATTTGTGATCATATAGTATGCTTTGTATTTTTTAACCATATATATACATATATATTGTAAGTTACTTAATAATAATCATATATAGTATATCTAAGATTAATCAAAAATTATATTAGGTATGCAATCATTATTCTGTTTTATTCTTCAAATTCTACTAAAATTTATGTTATACTTATTTGTTTTGAATATATAAACTTTGACATTATATTGTATATATATTCAGCATTGAAACAACTTCAAAATAAAATTTATATGTTCTTTTGAATTTATTTGATTTGAAAGTTAGAGTAATTAAAAACCTAAATTTTCTTTGTATTATTTAAGAACAAATTACTTGTGTTATACTTTGTTTTTCTATAAAATATTTTAAAAAGGAAGAGAAAAAAATCAAACCTGGAATTTTCAAAAATTATTATATGGCATTTATATAATAAATTTAAAATATGCATATTATCATACATGAATTTAGATGATGTTTATAATTAAAATTTTATTTTCCAATTAACATTTTTTTCAAAGGTTTATTTATCACCATTATATATCATAATAAAGTGTTAATTCTTTTTTGTCTACTTCCTTTGAAACACTATCTACACTTCTTTAATTAAAACAAAGCATAGAATCTTGTCCAAAAATGTTTATATAATTTCTATATTCCTAATAATCCAGTCACTAATTATTCATATATACTAACTGGATTGATAGGAATGAAAAAAATCTAAAGACTATTGTCTTAAAAGAGAGTGAAGTCATTAAAGAAAATGAGAAAAAAGACTTATTACGACATACTTATGAAAAAATTATAAGCAATAGAAAGAATCTACTGAGCATAAAGGATCCTACAATCAATGATATAGAATAGTGAGAGAAATTAGGTATGTAATAGTTATAGAAGTGAATTTATGTAAAAATAATTGAAAATATTAGCTGAACTTTATTAATAATAATATCTTGTTTAGTCTGGAGAACTCTTCAAACAGAAAGATGATTAATATTAACTGATTTTCAGTAATAATTTACTAAAAATAAAACTTATTTATCAAAGAAAAGGATAAGATTTGTGTTGATAGCTTGAATTAAATCCAGTTCTTTTTTTTTAACGTCTTGATAATGCATAAATAAATGTTCTATTCTAAAGTTTTTTAAGTGCTTAGTTTCTATTTTTGATTCTCTCTTGATATATTATTTGTGGTATGGTTTGCATTTTGTATAAATTTAGTTCTCTTGTAACTTTCTCTGTATTTACAAATATTCATATATAAAAATTGAACTATATATAGTTATACTGTTCTTTAATCATTCATGTAAAAAATTATTGTTAATCTTGTCTATTTATATTTTATATAGAAAAAAGTTATTTAAGATTAAAAAACATCATTTACCTATATTTTTTGTATATTCATCATATTTGTTAGACTTTTTTTTATATTTCTAATTAAAATTTATGTTATATCCTGTAGTTGATGAACTGTTAGTCACTCTCAGTTCTAAATATAACAGTTGTGTCAGAAAAAAAATAAAATAAATATTTTTAATACAAAAATGCTATATATCAAAGATAATATGGGATATATTTTTAATATATCTGAATTTTTTGGGAGTGCAATCTTTTGCAAGAAAATTCGTACAAAATGATGGTTAGTTCTGGTTTTACACTTGATATAGAAAAATGTAATCCATTGTCATCAGTTAATCCTCCTTTAATGGAGCAGTTTTTCTAAAGTTTAATTTATAGCAACTTGCTACAGTTGGCATTATAGAGATAAATTACAATAATATATATTGTAATTTATCTCTATAATGTGCCACTATTCTTTTTCAAAATGATAAAAGAATAAGGAACATGTAGTAAATGTGAATTTTTATACTAGAGGACATAAATTTAACCTTATTTGTACTTAATAAAGATAAACAATATTGGGGTAATAACATCAGTGAATTAAGTTCACATCTCTTTATGCTTAAGTTTTCAAATAGATAGATACAAATCCTTTTGTATTTTGATGATTTCTCCTTGGACTTTGTGAGATCTTTATATCTAAAATGTTTGTCTTCTGTTAATTTACTGAGAAAGATTACAAAATACTTTGTAGTTAGAATAAGGATTGTTCTTACTGGTTAGACTTGTTTCTCCATGTAGCGATTTTGATGTTCTCCAACTGTTTTAGGATAAAATTAAGTCAATCTTGGCACATCTGTATGTTTTAGGTTCCTAATTTATAAATTTTAATGATTCATAAATCTTTTACTTAATTTTTTCTTTAAGCTGGAGATAGATAAAGTGGTTTTTGTCAATTTTGCAATCAAATTCACTGCCGAGTTTTGCACATCATTCTTTGTTATTAAATTGTAATATATATATAGATATTAAAGTAGCATGGCTGCTGCTCAATATCAGCATTTTTTCACATCGTATTTACTATTGTCCTATTATTTAGAATGACAGTGTTCAGAAATACTGGTTTGAAAGCTATTTTTTAATCAGCAATAACAATTTACATACTTTGACCCATTACTTTGACTATATATGTGTTTAGATGGTACTGTTTGTGAATCTGTTTTGAAGTCACAGTTTACAAAAATAACTTGGATTGAGATAACTTGACTTTTGCATAAATCAAGAAATTTCTCACAATAGAGTGAATTCATGTATGTCTTTATTTTTTATTTTGTCAACTGTATAGATACCATAGAAGAATAACATATTCATTATCAAGGTCCATGTTGAAAATATCATTTAGCACATAGTATATTGGTCATGATTTGTATATGCTGATTTGTAGCATTGTGTGTACAATTGGGCATGTGCATTGACTTGACTGTCAAGTTAAAAATAATTTCATCTGTCTCCATCTTTATTCTATTTATTGAGCTGAAAATAATGGTTTTTCAATATTATTTGCTGAATCCAAGATGTATAGCAGTTCTTTTGAGGGATAAAATTAGTTATACAGTAAAACCTTGATTTTATTGACTATAGGGGCAAGACTAGTCCGTAAAATTGAAGTAAATTTTTTTTATAAACATTAATTAGCATTTTCAACATATCTGTACTAATTAATGTGACTTATGCCTAAAAACTCTATTATTTTCCAATTTGCAACACTATTTTCCAAGAATTTTTCATTTTTCGATTTTTTGGAAAACAATACAAACTAATCTCACTATCAGCTCTAGATGTACATTGTAGTACTGAGCAATTTTTTTGACTCTCATACACTGTATCCGCCATTTAACGTGTTGAAAACAGTCATCTTTTCAATAGTTCTAAAAAAATCCGGTAGAGGTCATATCGAAGCTTGATGGATCTCAATACTGTAGACAGTTTGTGCAAATATTGTATTAATATTATTTATTTTATTTTTTGGGATGGTGTCCGTAAAATTCGAAGTGCATAAAATCAAGGCCTGTAAAATCGAGGTTTTACTATATTTAATTATAAACTATATGCATAAATTGAAGAATTTCAGTTTCATAGTAAAATAATAAATAAAAAATCTGATAGAAGTCCAGATTGCCAAGGAGATGTAAGCATATTGGTTTGATCTATTTCTGCTTATAATGATTATTATATTTGACAATATAATAATTCAAGAGGCTGAGTAATTCTGTGATAGTTACAACAATTTTAGTCAACAAACTAATACATATACATCTTACTCTTCAATGCTTACATCTTTTTGGCAAAAAGTCTGGACTTCTACCAAAAGTCCTTATATTTTTTATTGTTACCATATTGATTTCTATATTATCTATCTACCATAATTTTTAATGTATCTGTTCTTGATATCATTTGTGAGTTCTGCTAATGTAAGATCAATATTTGTTATAATATATTGATAAAAATGTTTATCAGTCTTAGCTTTATTTCTAAAATTCTTTGAATTATAAATATATATTTTATTAGATACCAGTAATTTATTTCTTAAATAGAAATGATTGATAGTCAAATGTTAATTTAATATAGAGAATATATTTTAGGAAAAACATAATTAATGCAATAGTTTCTTCCTAACTGAACTAGTCTTATTAATAATATGTGCTTTAAGGAAGATTAATGAATTTTATAAAATTACAACAAAAACATTTTCAGCCTGTTCAGCCATTATTAGTTGCAATAAAATGAATAGGAAAGACTTGGAGAATGTATGCAAAATTATTTTATTTTAGAACAATAAAAAAAATTGATTTTCAGTACAGGTAGTTGCCAGTTTAAGAAACATTTATGCTTATGATGATGATATAATCAATTAATTTTGTGATTCACTAATGCATTTCAATGGGTTCGAGTCCATGACCCAATGATTTTATATATGAAAAGTATCTTTTTTTTGTGTTTGGTTTTTGTAGTTTTGTGTTCTTTATGTTTATTAAGATAATGTATAGTGTCCTAGTAACCATTAATAGTGAAAGAATCCATAAATTTTATGCATTTTTGATTTATGACCATTCTGACTTACAACAGCAGGGTTTGAAACTGAATCCCTGAGTAAGACAAGGACTATCTATAATATAATAGAATCTATACCATTATAACAAATAATTAATTGCCTGTTTACTTTCTACAGATTTTATATACTGTCATTATGAAATTAAATTATTTATTCTGTTATGTTTATTATTTAAATTGCAATTTAAATAATAAACATAACAGAATAAATAAAAATAAAATACAGTATATCCCTGACTTATGTGGCCAATTTGTTCAAAAAATTTCTGCATAAATAAAAAACTGCATAATAAATTATTACTAAGCAACCACACGGGATTGATTACCGTAATCCAAACGTAAGCTGAACAAGCACTAACTCCCCCTGGCGAATAAATTTGGACTAAACTGTACAATTAAATATTAATTGTACAGTTTAGTCCAAATTTATTCGCCAGGGGGAGTTAGTGCT
>WUQG02073274.1:0-61534 GCA_011317285.2 Androctonus mauritanicus | reverse complement strand
AGCAATAAAGGAATTTGAAAAATTTTCCCCACACGTTTAAATAAAGATGTAAAACCTTTCGGACGAATTAAATACAAAACTAAACGAACACTTAAAAATCAACCATGTAAGAAAAGTTTATCATTCATCATTTTATGCCTGGTTAACTTTTGTGTTAAAAGGGTGTGGATCGAACCAAGCGTGACTGAAATTATGATAGTCAACATACTATCGGTGTAAACTAATAATCAAAATAAAGCAAGCTAAACTACTAACTTTTTTTGTTTTTAAGTTTAATAAATATTGGTATTACTTTTTAAACGATTTTATTATTAAATACATTTTCGTCGCATAAAAAGATAGGAAAAAATCGATTCTTATTCTCCTTTTCAGAACTTTTTTTTTTCCAATTACTGAGCGTTACTTAAAGTTCTGAAACCCCTTTTCATGTTTGAAAGAAATGCCTGTGGGATGACATTTAGAAGCACAGTAAGCGTGCACCGATCCATTAACGATATTTTCGGTTTGCTTCACTTGAACTTACCCGCATTGTTTGATGTTTTGTAGTTTAACACATTGCACTTTTCCTCACCTGCAAAAATATTCCTTTCTTTGAATATGCTAATTTAATTCTTTGCTAAATGTTTAGCTGATATTGATCGAAACTTCCGTCTATAATAGGTTACAAATTTTTAATAAAAAAGAAGAAAAAAAAAAAGGAAAAATCTCGATATTGGATAAAACATATTTTACGTTTGTCGAATCGGTTCGAAACAGTTAAACCGTTATGCAATTTTAGTTTTTGGACTCGCGAGTAACCACGTAATTTTGATATATTTGGTAGAAGAGAAAAAATATTTTTTCTTTTTAACAGTTTTAGTTTTAAAATTGCGATAAATTCATCTCGGAAAGTAGCAATAACTGTGTAAGTTTTATACCGGATTGATAATAGATACGTTTATTTTTTATTTTTTGAAAGGAATAGCTCAGCTTTTAGCTCACTGATGGGTGACGATCTCCTAAAGATAATATTTTAGATGTATAGAATCGATTCGCGAGAAAAATAGTTGCAGTTCCAAGAGAACATAGGTAACAGTTTGAAGAAAGATAAATAACATGATAATGGTTAATTTTCGGAACAAAAAAGCGATTCATAAACTTATCTCCACTTAACCTGTGCACAATTTTATAACTCATATAGAAGTTGTGAATAACGATTTTTCAATATTCACGAATTGCAATTGTAATTACACGGTCGAAAAGTCGCAATATTATAAATAAATTTTAGCAATAATTATTCTGTAGAAACGATTAAACTGCATTTTAATAGACAGAAGTGAACGTTACATATAATTTTTTTTTATATATAGAATACATGTAGAAGCTTGGAGATAGCAAAGCACTTTCTTTCGTTTCGTGTTGACTCGACCATGCAGAGATGGATATTGGTAGAGAACTGAACTCGTTCATATCAATATATAGAGATAGTGGGTTGTTTATACAGCAAATCGGATTTAGTTGGAATGTTTCTACAGACGAAATGCATCATCGAATCCGGATAAAAATCAACCATATATTTTAATATCAGCGAGTAGAAAATGGAAGTTACGTTTTTTTTATTTTTTTTTTCTTCTCTTTTTTTATTTTATAAAATCGGCTCTTTATTATAAAACGTTCGCTCTACTTAATTTGATATTTTTTTACAAATCCACTTTATTATTGGCTCGGCTAAATTTTCCGAACAAAATTAGCTGGTTAATTGACTGATTAAACCTTTCCGGAATAAGTAAAAAGGAAAAAAAAAATATCTAATAAGATGAAAAGTTTTGTGGGGGAAAAAAATCGGTAAATGAAATTTCACATGTGCTGCAAGAAGATATTACTCCGTCCTATGAAGTATTTTGTGAACTTTCTTCCCACGTACAGAAATATTTTTTAATCATTTTTAGTTTCGAAAATAAAAATAAAAATTTTTTTAGTCTGTAAGAAAGTGTAAAAATTTTTACAGAATAGTAAACGAATATAATATAAACTTCGCACATATTTTTAAATTAAGTGTGTGCGTTAGAAAAATTTCGAACGAAAATCATTTTATTCGTAATGTTAAAGAGATAATACAGTTTCAGTTGAACGACTTTCAAAGCGTTTTAATCAACTCATCAAAAGGTAATTAACCGTTCAATTAGCTTGAACTTTAAGAGCAAACATTTAATATCCCAGGATATGAAGAATTTAAACCATTCGAACGATTTACATAATTTATTTTTTTACAGTTTAAAATAAGCAATAATATATTCGATCCTCTATAACATTATCGATTTTAATTATAAGGAAGCATTTATCGGATTAAAAAAAAACAGTTAAAATTCTCATTTTAATCTATTTTTTAATCCAAAAATCGATAGACAATCAACTCGAATGATTGTTTTTCAGATTAATAGAAAGAAATTAATACTAAATGATAATTTTTTACAGATATCTTATAACAGATTTAAATCGTATTTAACTAATTTGTACAACTTCAATTAACTTTAAATCGTTCTGCCATTTAATGATTTTGATCATACTTTCTATAAAGAAGAGTTTTATCGGAAATTTTTGCTATTTTTCTAATTCTTTTAAAAAGGATTACAATTGCTCTTCTTCGTTTTAATTAATCGTTAAATGAGCAGAAAATTTCAATTCGGTACTCAGTAATTGGAAAGCATTTAAAATAAATACCATTATCCGAAGTAGAGAACTCCGGAAAAAAAAAGATAATGTCAAGTTAGATCTGTAAATTTTAAAAGTTACAAAAATTTGGGTTTTGCTTATTGATTATTTGGTAAAAATTAGCTAATTTTTAATTGTTTCTTATTATCAAACTTCTTACTTATATTTATAATCAAAAAAGCCAGTGAGTGAAGAAGATAATCGTCGAGAAAAATTAAAATTTCGTATAATATTTTAACGATTTCTGTAGTATAAAAATCGATTATTCGATTATCAGTTTTTATACTAAGAAAAAAAAAGGCATATTATTATTAAACACAATTGAAAAGAAAGTGTAATAGAACAATTCTGTATAATAAAGATCATTCTGTCATGATAACTGATAGTCCTTAACTTGCATAATGCTGCTGAGCTAGCATGCAAATTCAAAAAAAAAAAAAAACAAAGGAAAGAGATCCCGACAGTGACTTCGCATCTTATTCGTTAGATTTCCTTGGTAAGAGAGAGGAAAAGAGAAGAGCAATCAATAAATTTGTGCAGTAGAAAGAATATATTTTGTTATTTCAAAATCTATAATTCTAAAATATCACAAATTTTTATGTATGAAAATAAAAAGCGAAAATGCGACATGCATGCTCACTCTGAAACATTATAATAAATAAGATAAAAAATATACACGAATAAAAATGTCTAAAAAAATACATAAGAAATTAAGTTTACGTGATAAATTTATAGAAAGAGAAGAAAATATATTCGACTATGCAGGGAAAAAAAGTCGATAAAAATATATTTAACTACAGAAGAAAGGTAATTTTATAGAATATAAACATATAGTGGAGTAATTCGATTGTACTATTTTAATGCAAAATTTTTTTCGATAGATATATAATGGAAACTATTATAATTAATTATGTTTGCTAATTAAATTTTGATATATATTATTGATCAAATGGAAACTAAATGTTGATAAACAACTAATCAAGTTGCCATAATAGAATAACGTGGAAATTAAATGCTAAGTATGATCTAGTTGCTAAATCGATTACTTTAGAAACTTCAGCATTGATAAAATCGATTGCGAGGATATTAAGTATTAAATTTCTGCTATCGATTAATACTCACTAATCGACACAAAATAGATATATATCTTATAAAATATACATAAATATTCATCGAAAATAAGTCAAGAAAGGAAGATATTTTTCTTTGATTCGCTTTAAAATTCTGAAGAAAAGTATCTTTCGTAAATTTTATATTTAAATGAAAAATGTGTATCGAGTAATAAGATATAAGTTCAATATAGTCAAGAAAATGCATGAAAGAATTGAAAAATTCAAGAGAACTTGAAGAAACGAGTGAAAAAATAGAAAAAAAAAAAAAAATGGAAAAGACAATGCGGAAAATATTTGAAAGAAATGATTTATTAATTTATTGTAGTGACAAATGGTAAATTCAATCAAATGAACAAATATTTCGATCCAAACTAAGTTTATTGTTTATATATAAGAAGTAAGAATATTCTTGTACACAAAAAAAAGGGCTGTGACTCGTTCGCAACCGTCTGTTCGCGTTGAGGATTAACGAAGCGAGAATAAGAAATGTTGATAACAGACGGAAAGAAAATATTTTCATTATATTCAAAGGTTTATTTTTATAGGGACGAGATAGTTAAACCTAATACGTTTATATCAGTGAAATTCAACAATGAAGAACAAATCAACGTCACAATGGACGGATCGATAATAGAAAAGTAGACGCCATACGATATTAAACACCGATATATGTACAGTTTACGACATCATCACTCAGTAATATCACCGCTAAAGCGATCACATAAAATCATGCCAGGAGACAAAATGACTTGTTGTTTGCTTGGCTCAATGCTTATGAAATAAATGGCTGAAAAGAATGTACTATTTAAGCACTTTCCCTCTTCTTATATGAAGATGTTACAATAAATCATTCACGGTTATTCTACAAAGATAGCCAGGATAAATTTTAAAAAATAAACCTAAACAAAATATTAAATATAAAAGAACAGAGTAGGCCTACAGGTTATTAAATTTATAATTTATACACGATGTGCAAAAGAAAATTTGGTAATTAAAACTAAAATTTATCTGATAATTAATCTGTCAATAGAAACTTTACCATTTGAAAGCTGTGCTCTCTATTGATAGCGACAAAGAAGCATATGGCATATCATTTATCCTTACTCTGTCATTTTAACAGATACTCCAAGCATGATTTACCAATATATATAATGCGATGTGTCAAATTGATAAACATGATGACGACTGGATATTAATTTTTCGATGAGATCATTTTGAATAATGCTAAATAATCAAATTAAAGATACGGGAGCGATTAATGGAAGAAAAAAAACAGTTCCAATCGTATTAAAAGTTTGGTCAAGATCGATAAAGTTCTTGTCCACGTAAAAACATTCGTCAGTATAAATTCAGAAATGTTGCCGACTGAAATCCAAGTTAGAAAATTTATTCAACTCGAACTATCAAGTTAAAGCTATAATTCAGTTAGAAATCGCAAAAACTTGTTATATTGAAGGATTTACAGAGTGGAATCTGTTCGGTCACGTCCCACCCCAAGAATTTCACTTTCTGAGTGGAAGTAATCCAGAAAGAAGAATCTGGACAGTAACACAGGTAAAATACGAAGTGCCATAAAAACTGACCGGAAAGTTAAGACTGCGACAGGATTCCTAGTAATGCTGTCATGGCAACTGGGGGGAATAAAATAAAAAAGGAACGATGTGATGGGTGTGGCTGGATTAGTCAGCTGCTGGAAATCGGTCGGTTTAAGATCAATGCTATTGACTTACTAAACACGGTAAAAGGAATTAAATATTATCGAACATAATCAAACACTGTATAAATTTATAAAAATGTTTAAGATTAAACTACTCGTATCGATCTACTGTATTAAATCCTTTCAGATAAGATAGAGACTTCGCAGCAACTACAGAGAAGAAAGAGTGAAAGAGAGAGAAAAATGCTAAAGTAAAAGAGAGAAATGAAACAGCGCACTCGAGAACAGGAAAATAAATAATGAAAGAAAATACACTGAGATACAGAATAAAAGAAAGAAACAAGATACGAAACGAATCAAAGTGCCCCATTCGGAAGCTACGAGAGGTATAAGGGGCAGTGTATGTGGCCAATCTAATTCAATCATGGGTACACTTGTAAGAAGCAATACTGTTATAAAAATAGACATAAAAGCAAAATATAAAAGACGAATATATCAAATCTATAGAGAAAACTTAGCATTAAAATACAATCATAAAATGACAACGAAAGAAAAATACATTGGAAAAATATATTTTAACAATAAAAAAAATGTAAAGAAAAACTTTTATGTATATATACAATGAAAACATTTTTTTAAATATATAAAAAAGAAAGGAAACAAGATGTAAATCCATATCGAAATTTTAGAGTAAATAAAAATTAGGAAGCTATTTTAATAATTTGGAAAGTATTTTAAAAAATAAAATATAAAAGCTGTTGAGAAAAAATTAGAAGCAAGTTTTTAAATAAAATCGAAAATTTTTTCTAAAAATGATACTGTATTACAATGATACAACATTACAAAAATTAGTAATAAAATATTTACGAATTTCCTTTTAGAAATATTTTGTGAGGAATATCATTAATATTTGTAATCACTGTACTGTATTTTTAATATGTTAACATAAAATTTAGTTTAATAATAATAATAATAATAATAATAAAATAATAATTTATTTTTTTTTAAATTAGTTATTTTTTAACTAAAAATTTTTAATGATCTAATTAAATTTTTCTCTCGATCAAATGATTTAAAAATATATAAATTATCTTATTTTTTCTAAATTAGAAAAATTCAAATATTTACTAATTGAATGCTGTTTAAATATTCTTTAAAAAATAATTACAGTTAAAATAGAATTATCATTTTAAGATTAAGTATAAAATTCTTGATTTCTCTCCTTTTTTTCTTAGATATTGTAGAAATTCTTCATTCATACAGGAAATGATACAATCAAACTTTCCTCCAAGATTTTTACTCATTTGCTTTATCGCAAGAAAATTTGGTGTGTTAAAAGTAAGTTAAATGAATCGTAAATAATATTACGGAGCTCATTATCAATCGTTAAGTGGTACGAAGTTGGAAATTCTAATTGCAGATGGTCAATTATAAACTTGATGATATCCATCTATCAAAATTAATCTTTCTTCCTCTCTTCCAAATATTCCTATAATGTCGTTAAAATAACTCATCAAAGTAAATTTAGGTTAATAAAAGGGTATTTTTAAATGAACAAAATCAGGATGAATTCGGCAAGTGCATCCTTTGGGCGGAGCTAATTATTATTTATGATAATCAAGTGCAATGCATATCATTTATTATAATTTCCTAGAAAATTTTCTTAATAAATTTGATGAAAATCTTAATAAAAATATTTATGTAATTCTTCGTTTGATTAATTCTGCTAGTATTTTATTATTTCTTTCCTTTTAGATCGGTTTTTAAGATATAAAAATTTTATTGAGCTTTTTTTCTTAAGCGGATTCTCTAGGAAAATGTTATTTAATGAAAACGTTATGTTCCGATATATTGTTTAGACTGAGTTTAAAATATATATATATTAAACTCAGTCTAAACAATAATGTTTGGATTGAATTTATCGCATATAAAATTATTATTCATATAAAAACAATACTAATATATACGTGTATGTGTGTTTGTGTGTGTGAGAGTAAATTGAAAAGTTTTGAAAATTTTTCCGATAATTTTGGGCGGAGATCATTGAAACGAAAGCGACTCGGCGACATTTATGAGTTATATTTATATACAGTACTTTTATTTCAGTATGAAAAAAAATCTGAAAGCCATTAAAAAAATTGTTATAAAATTTTTTTAAATATAGAAAAAAATGCATTAAAACCTACTTTATCTTAAAATATTTTTATGTTTACAAGATTTATATTTCTAATAAAAAAAAAAAAAATTCTGAAGACATAAAGGAATTTTATAACTAAAAATATATATACCCCTCTTTCAAGTGGCATTTCCAACCAAACCAGAAAAGAAGCAAATAGAAAAGAATATTATTCTTTTACCACGGTTGACAAAGTTTTATTTGTCGTTTGAATCTAAATTTGGAAATACAATGGAAAACCGATATAATATATTAGAAATCCACGACTATGAACAGTTTTCTAACTTGGAGTTGTACACAATTGTCGTTGGTACTTCTGCTTAAAACTACTAAAAAGTAAAGTCGATGGATTTTATTTGAACAGAATTATTGGATTATAAAAACAAATAAATAACGTACAAGTTCTGAAAGCATTAGAAGAATTTAATTTAAATATTAAAGGATAATTTTTTTTTCTTTACTACCAAAATATATGGCTAAAGTCTGAACAAACTTGGCATTTCCACATAAAAGAAGATACTAAAGGAGAAAAATGTCTAAATCTTATGTTCAAATTGCTTATGACTTATATACAGTCGAGTAAAATTTGTATATAAAAAATTCTTAGATTTTTATATATCATTTAAAGTAATCTAAAATCGATTCTTTTATAATTATAAAGAAATGAAAATTCCATTATAATAAAAACAGCATTTTTAAGTATTTATCGCAACCTAAGACAAAAATTGATTTTATTTATTTGAAAAGTAATAAAATCTCTTAAAACAAAAAGTTAACAGTTTTAATTTCGAAATTAAAACTGTTATCTTAAAAATTATACAATCCAATTTAACTTTGGTTTTCATATAATTGGCAAAAATAAGATTTATCACAACATAGATACTGTTACTTAGACATCCAGAAAATAGTTTTACTTTCGAAGGATGAATACAAATTTAATGCCACTTAGGTAAACAAATAACGTAACTTTCACTGCACATTATTGATTTATCTTGAAACGTACAGAGTAGAATTACAAATAGTTTTCAAACTTGTTGGAAAACTATCTGTTCTACCAATTTAAGCATCTTCGAGTATAAATGGACCGTAAAGACTAAAACGTTATCTGGACTGTATTAGTTACCATGCGGGCCAATAGATGAACTAATTATCGACTTAACGACAGATAAGAATTCGATGAGGGAATAATAGTCGTGATTCCATATATAAATAGCAAAATAAAGTTGTATTGGCTTTCTTTAGAGGTATTACGTGTATAGTTTTATTAAACAGAATCATTATCAATCGAAAAATAGAATTGTATAAATGTCCAATATCATTACATACAGGTATGTATATGTATCTTTCTTTAGCACTGAATTAGTGAATCGATTCATAAAATATTGGAAAGGTTCAGTTTTTAAATTTATTCAACAATCAAAAGTTTTTGTTATTAATAATAATACAATAATAATAATAACTAAATTTAAAAAAATTAAATTATAGTTCCTCTAAACAGGATAAATCCACAGAGGGCGCTATAATCTTCCTAATTTTGTAACAATACTGTAAGATTTTACTCTACCTGTCTTATTGGAAAATCTTTTTAACAAATCAAAAGAAAAGTATTTATAGAAAGTATTGTTTATAACTTTATATTTACAAGTTTCCAAAATTTGTCTCATTTGCTGTATTTTATATGTAATTAATGGCTTTTTAAAAATTAAAATCTAAAGTATATTCAATGCATAACAGGTAAAGTATATTTAATCTTATCCTATTTAACAGTGCCAATATATCTGAATTTTATTATAAAAATTACGACGTTATATGACTTTAGTTCATTAACAGATAAAATAAGATAAACTATCCGGTACTATGTAAATAATACATATGCATTATACAATATAGCTTTATAAGACAATGCTGCTACGAATTGTCACTACTGTCAAGTATATAAAGTTTAAGATGTAATATTTAATTAAAAGCTAATTAATTTATTTCTATAATTAAAAATGCTTGATGATACTTAATACAAACTTCATACATAAATACAATAGCTACATCAATTATGCTGATGAATGTTTCACACTTGCAAAAATAAACATAGGCATAAAAATTCATCGAGTTATTTTTCTATTGCCTTTAGCTTTAGCTTTGTCGGTGCCGAAAATAATTGTGCAATTAATGAAAACTGTCATTAGACAAGAGGCAACCGTTTTCTATTTCTGATGAAGCAATTGTCAAAAGTGCCTTTGCTCATTACTTGAAATTTAAATTTTCTCCAAACTTTCGTTGTAACTAAAGTCACGTAGCGTTTTTATCAAAGGATAAATTTGTTTGGTTATTATTTTCTGCCTATTTCAGCTTAAATATCTTAGATAATGAATGTCCTTACGATAATTGATAATATCTGAAGATCCCAAGCTATTTCGTCACGTTTCCTTTTAATCTAGAAAAGTTTTTCACTGCAAGCTGGTAAATACTTTAGAAATATAATAGTTTTAAATATTTACTATACATAAAATTTTAAATTTAGGATATATATATAAGTATTGGGAGTAGATATTTGAACAGTTTTTTTTCTGTACCCATTGGAACATCCGGAGATGTCAAAAAAACGACGACATTTATGTTGGCAAATGTCAGACATGGTTGGTTGACAAGTTTATGGCTTGTCACCCTCACCTCGTCCATGACGTCATTTCCGACTGCTTTCAAGATCTGACTTCCTGAAGAAAAAAATACATTCGATAATACTCGTTGCATTTGTGATTGAATAACATTGTTCGATTCACAAATAAAATTTTCTCCTCCTTTTAAATCTGTTACTAAATTTGGAAAAATGTCAAAAAGTAAAGGGACATATACTGTATATACTTTAGAAACGAAAATGTGTTTGTCATTAAACAATTATACATTTATTAACGAAGCAAAAATATTACAAAATAAAAAAATATAGTATATACTGTATATTATAATGTATCACTTCATTTTACTTAAATAGGCATTTTATAAAAATTTTATAATTATTCTGTCACGTCATATCGCCAATTTGAAATATTTTTTAATTATAAAATAGTTTTTTTTCGAATATTTTATACTTTTAATGAGAACTTATCCTTCTTGCATTTAACAAGATGAACTAATTGATTCGCTCTATCTAAACTGTACAAATTAAAAAAAATCGCCTTAAAATTATTAATTACTAACAGAAAAGTTCTCGCTATCGAATATAAAAATTAATATTTAATTTTTATCTAGAATATTTGGCTAAATGCGAAAAATTAAAACTTTCGATATTACACTGATTTATTAATACAAATTAAAAAATTTCCGTATAATCTATATGCTAACGCCCTTCTGCTTATATTAATAAATATTTAATTATTCGACATTTTACTAAAAATAATATATAAGTTATTTGATATTTTTTATTTTTGTAACAAACAAAATTGCATCGTTTCGCAGAAAATATTCTAAATTTCTTCAGGACGAATCCTTAGATCGTATCGCACGTTGTTTTGTTTACAGTTACTGTTATAAATAGACAGCATTCAAATTAATAATGCATATTGTTTATGCTTTGAAACGATATTTTACTTTTTGTAACAAATAAAATAAACATAAAACAAATAAAATAAAGTAAAACAAAGAAACTCAGTCGATTACTCGTACTGCACTTATCAAATGGGCAATTCCCAAATGGATTACAAGAACCATTCTTTCTTTCTCTTAATGTCGAACTGAACATTGGGTTAACAAAAGTTGCATATGACAATGTTGTCAACAACCGATAAGTTGTTTTACGTCAGACATTCTTCCAATAACGACCTTATACTCAAGAGACAATATTTATCAAGAGTTATAATGAACCAGCAAGAAAAAAAAAACAGATAAAATATAAATTATTAATAGCATTCTAAAAATAGCATAGATATACAACGTTGTTATTTATAACAATAAAATAGAGCAACTACTACTACTACAAAGTTTAAAAAAAAATAATCGGAATTTTTAACTCTGATATATTTTTAAAATGGTATAAAATCGGTATCTAACATATACAGTAACCTATATATATGCTTATTCTTAAAGTACAATAATATTATAATAACAATTGATGTCATTCTAGAAGGCTATGCAGTAAATACGTCATCCGAATATTGATGATGGTTCCCAGATAACGTTACGTAATCATCTGAAACTGCTATTACCATAGTCAATCTTGTTACGACAAGTGACGTCAGACAACTACTATCGATCGGTCACGTAACGAAAGTAAACAGCATTGGATACGTGAACTTCTTACCAAATAACAACTTGAATTGTGTGCAAACTCTAAAGGAAAACTTTGAGCCGATGGTGAATACAGATGGAAGAGATTTTGAACTCGCTCTATTGTTACATAGAGAGAGATATTGGAAATTTGATACATTACGGGTCAGTGATGTACGTGATTGTAAGTAGCTGACTAAAGTTTATGGCATATTTATAACTTTATAACTTAATTCAGTTTCCAATTATTATATGAATTTTGCATTACAAACATTCCTCGCATTTACTTAAAACATGCGAAAGATAAAAAATACAAAAAAAGAAATGTTTCCTTCTTCGAATATAAATATTATCTACACATACAATTTGAATATAAATGTTATCATATACAACTTAATATTTGTATTTAGTTTTAAAATATCACTCATTAAGTAAAGAAATCGTTTAATTAAAATGCATATAAGTTTTATAATTTAATGATGACTTTGCCGGAGAAAGAACGGTAATCTTTTAATCAATGATAAGACCGGCCTGCTAAATTCTTTCTTTATTAAGATGTGGCTAGCATTTTAGACACTAACTTTCTTTCTCCATGCCTAATTATAGCTTCATTTGCATATAGGGACCAAAAAGTTTAGCGTAGCACTTTTAAAGAACGTAAACACTTCCTGAAAAGTAATTTTCCTATGTACTTCAGCTGTTATGTTAAATAATCTGGTATTAATCACTTAAAGTTTTAACTTATTTTCAAACATTAAACTATGAAGTTAAATTTTAAAAAAAAATAAAATATATATTAAATAAAAAGAAAAACATTAGATCACATTATCGTTTATTAATATTTAGAAGCCGGATGAAACGAATAAATTTGTAAAGAAAATGAGAATAATTCTGATTCTTGATTAAACTTACTTCGAATAGAATGAATAACGTATATGCTAAATGAAATTAATATAATTTGAATAGAATAAATATATTCTGAATGGAATAAACATGTTCTAAATGAGATTTGCATAATTTGAATGGAATAAACATAAATCTGAAAGGAATAAACATATACTAAACAGAATACATATCATGAATGAAATTAACATAATCTGTTTGGAATAAACATATTTTTAATTAAATGAACATAATTTGATTGAAATGAACATATTTTAAATAAATGAACATAAATTCAAATACTATAGAATAATTATAAAACTGAAACAGATATACTCTTGTGTGGGATAGACATACTATGCAAAGAATTAATATATTTTGAATGAAATGAAAATATTCTTAAAGGAATGAATATGCTATAAAATATTTTGAATTCAATTTTTGAATGAAATATAGCAAAATTTTTTTAGAATGAAACTAATACATATTAGCTATTTGAAAATATGAATATTTAAATATAATACAATATATAATACGCGACATACACAAGACTGTTATAAATTCTGAATGAAATGTTAAATAATATAATAAAAGAATTACTTTGAAAAGTGTACTTTGACATAATTTGATCCTACGCGCTTATGTTTCTGTAATTTGTTTCAAAAGAAAAAAAGGAAGTTAGATCATTGGCTGCCTGCAAACATGTAAATTAGAAGTGACAGATGTAAATGAATAATTTCTGTCGGAAAATCCGAAGGAAAATTTAAAATTGGAAATTAGTAATTCTATACTCTGATGGGATCGTCCTAAATTGAAAAAAGATTTGATTCGATTCGATTTTTAACGTTTTCACTTTAAAATGAATAAGAAAGTAGTTTAAAATGATAAACAAAAGAAAACTGAAATTTGTTTTCGCAAACACAATAGTTCGTTTTCTTTTCAAAAAAAAAAGAAAGAAAGAAAGAAAATATATACAGTATATATTTGTAAGAATAGAATATATATTTTCTTTTAAAGCAGAAAAAAATGATTAGAACGTGTTTACAAGTTTTTCATTTTATTTTTACTTAAAAAACTGCGCAACAAATTTTCGCCAATGTTTTATAACAGAAAATAAACAGTTTGATAGTTGCTTCTTGCATCGTGACGTCGTACAATTTATCAAAAAATATAAAATTCGAAAGTCGATTCTGTGCAATATATTACAACAATGTGAACTCGATATAGTAATGCAATTAAAAGAAATGCGGCTATCTAGAGCGAGATAAAAGGCGAATGTTTGAGTTTTTCTTGCTAACAAGATAGAAGTTTGCGAGTATTAGTCCTGAGTGTATCGTTTCCTGACATTACGAGGAATTGTATCTTCTCCTTAGATGAGATTTATTAGACAATTTACTCAATTTGTAGTATAAATATCCTTTTACATTATCCTCTTGATGTTTAAACACTTGGATGTTAAAATATTCGATTAAGTTTGATTTATGCGAAAAAGCTAAATGCCTTTTTATTTAGATTTTTTCATCCTTTTTTATAGCAATAATTTGAAGTTAAAATTGAGACAAAGACATAAAATGGGAAAAAAACTGTAAAATGGATTTATTTTTTTATCCCAAAAAAACATAAAAATTAACTTCAGCTGTTAAATTTGAAGAAAGTGAAATAGGAATTAAGTAAAGGAGGAAAAAATAAATTAATAAAGAAATATAATAAAATTATTAAGTTTGGAAAATAAAAATAAAAATTGCAATTTAAAACAGATAAAACATTTAAAACTTAATGTGGATTCAACAAATTTAAATTAAATTGCATTCAATTTAAACGTTTTAAATTTAAAATATATATATATATATGTATTTAAATAATAAAATAAGAAGAAAAATATCCATCAATATTCCATAAAATAATCATTATTGCTCCATCCCAATAGACTGCGATTAAATAGCAATCAAGAATTTTTTCTTATGTTAATGAATTTGTTACATCAATTATTAAAATCTTAATACTTACTGAAAGAATTGGGTGTGTCGAAGAATAAAACTCTGACAAGAAACTAATTTTAACCGATTTCATTCATCAAAAAAAGCGTGAAATATGCTGATAACTAAAAACAGAAATATATCTTATTTGATATATTTTTGATCAGAACAAAATGTAACTTTTCGTTTATTTTTTTTTCTTTCCGTATTAAAAAGTAGATATTTTTGTTCAGAAAAGCATGAAATAATTTTGGCTGTTTGTTCTGATATGCGGTCAAGCAAAACTGGTTTAGAATTGAGACACGTCTTGCAATATTGCTGCTTTTCTATGCATCATCTATCTCTTGTACTTGCTCCATTAAATGTATAAGTCATATAGTAAAGCACAATGAACCATATCTTCTAAAAATAAAGTTTCAACGACGGAATTTTGATTATTTCTTCGCATGAAAGAGATAAATTATTCATATAAATGTATTATCAAAGATATATAGGCTACCGTATGTAATCAAATTTTCATAAACACGAAACCTATGTTAGAGTATATTAATGAAACGTTTTAAATATAAAATTATTTTCTAAGTATTTTTTTTCTCTTTTATATAGGTAATTCCCTGAAAACTACATGTAATTTTCCAGTGACTTTACAATAGCAGCTCCATTATTGTTCATTGTATTTCTGTTTTATGTAAATTTTTACATTAATTTGACTTGCATTGAAACTTTTACAAGCCTTTACTGTTTATAATATATTCCCCATCATTTTATGTATAGCTTTACACTATAAGACATCGTTTCTACATCAATTTTCAGTTAGAATAATTGCATATTATATAATGATAAATTATAAATAAACGCGATATTAAACAGGAATTATTAAATAAATTCATGATCATTTAAATAATGTGTACAAATAAATTGATTATTCACTTTATCAATACCGTTTCACAGGCAAATTAATTTTGGAGAATTAGGTAGATAGTGACAACCCTACCGAATAAATTAATAGTTGTTTTATACGAAAGACAATTATTTTACTGAATAACAATAGGTTTTAAAATGACTTGACGTCATCTAGAGGATAAATTACTCTTAATAAAAGTCCTGAATGTAAAAAGAAGACATATGTGATGATATAATGAAGAAAAGCCGTTCAATAACTGCACAGTTAAGAACAACAATGGGAAAAGAGTAATAATGAAAACGATGATACAGACAAAGTTGAGGGGAAAAAACCTTTGTTCCTTTCTAATCACATGGAGCGAAGTCAGCAAATTAATTACGCAAACTATCTAGGTTAAAATATTGTTTGAAAACGGAATATTTACTCCAATCAATTCTCATAAACGTGGAAATACACAAGTCATTCATATATTTATATGTTTAATTAAATCTTCAAGAAAATGAACTGAAACATTATTCATTTTCATCTGCTCGAATGGGAAAAATTTAATGTTTAAATTCTGACGGATGACAGATAAGAATTATTACAAATATATATAAACATACTCATGTTTTATAATATTTCTCAATTTAATAATTTTAAATTAACATAGTTATCTTGTATTCATCTATTGTTAGTCTGATATATTTTTTCTATTTTTAGAAGTGCGACCTTTTTTTTTAATTCCGTAATAAAAAATCGAAATTTTTTCCATTTTTAGAATATTGACAAATTAGAAAACATTGGCATTTCTGCATTTTGTTATTTGGTAAGAGAAATTTGAAAATTTTCATTTTTATACATGTATAAAATTCCTATCATTATTTTCACATTTTTTTAATGGTAAATAAAGATTTCGACTTTTAAAATACGTCCCCCAGCATAGATAATTTAGATTTCAACGATATTGTATTAAAAATTTTCTTATTTTTTAAAAGGAAAATAGCAATGTTGGCATTCTTTTTTTTTGTTAGTGAGGAAAGTAATCATAAGGCCATTATCAGCAATCAATAAAACGGCATTACCCTACGACGTCGTAACTTTTATTCAATAGATTATCATATTCACAATAAAAATCTTTCTAACTCGAATTTAGTGAGATGGTCACTGTTACAATATTCATACGCTTGATGCCAGCGTTACAACTTATGCAATAACAATATGGCGATGGATAACAATCGCAACACGCTAGGCGGAGATATTTAGTAACATTTTACTGTTATAATCGATACTAACAATGCAATAAAGCTATATTAAACCATATTCGCATCATACTGACGAGAGTTATCACAATATGACATCGCCATACCACTTAAAATTAATGACTAGTTAGGCAATCAAAATTTTGATCATTCTAATAGAAATGGTGATATTTGTACTAATGTTGTTACGTGTGAGAGAAAACGATTCTCTGTATATAAATACTGTATGTAGTATATTTTTTAAGTGCTGTTAACTATGAGAAATGTTCTTTTTATCTGCTTTCAAATTACAAATGGAGATAATTATTTTTACGTCAAAACAATTAAAATAAATTTCGCTTGCTATCATTAACTTTACGGATGATTATTTCCAACAGGTAATTGATTAACCTGAATAATCCTAAAGGAATTGCATTTCATGTTGACATATCTATCCTGTCAAAACTGTCATCTTTTATACTCCTATCTTGTGTTTTCCGATATAGTAAGTATTAACGTTACTTAATTGTTTAAATAAACAATTAGTATTCTAATATTATTTGTCTAATAATATTTATTTTAAATTATTTAATACGTTTTACAGTTTAATAATGTAATAATAATAAATATAAAATTTAAATCGTTATCGTAAATCAAATTTAATTGATTAAAATGCTGTTTTGACGTTGCCTAAATATAATATATACTAAAGACAAATTTTTAGTTTTATTTTGAATTTCCATGTTAATACTGCATTTATTGCAGAAAGTGTTGATCTTTTCTCAACTTGCGATAGATCTATGAAGAAACAAAATGGCGACTGTTGCTATCAGCGCGGTTTAGAAATAAATAATTTTTTGCAATTGTTGCGAACAGTGGTGACAGATTATGATACGGATATCATATTTTTGAGATAAAAATTTAATAATTTTTTTTGGAATTATTCGTCTAGACGTAGAGGAGCGCAAATTTTAAACTATCGAGCAATCCTACTTAATTAAAAATTTTGGATTTGATTAATATTTTAAAATAATAAAAGGAAGAGTAGCAAATAAGTTTGTTGTTTTAATGTGCATAATGAAACATAAAAGATTCAATCAACTAAAGCCAATTCTAACGTAACGTTTTAATTATCAAATTGAGATGGAAATCAGATTAATAGGCTCTCAAATGCTATGGCTTATTTATACTTTGATAAACAAATATTTATCCTGTAATGTTCGTTAAACAGAATAGTTTTTTGTAAATACTGTATGGAATTAAAATTTTCTGTCTTCAAAAACTATGAAACGTGAAGTCTCACCAAAAAAAATCTTTTCATTACTTAATTCAGCATATAAATATTTAAATTTTGTGCAAAATCTCTTGCAAAATAAAAAAATAATAATAATAACGGCTCATTAACTTGATTATTGCATTATTGACAAACTCGAATGCATTTATTGTTTTCAATAATTTTAATAATCCAAAAATGTATAAAGATCGCAAAAAGGATATTAAAAATATATATATATTTCGATTTTATTGAAGTTATAGTCATTGAATAAAAAAAAAAGAAAGAAAGCTAACTACAAGTATCGTAATTATTAATATGGATGGATATAAAAATTCTATTAAAAATAAAGGAATTTCATTTAACTGCAATTTTTTAATAAAAATCATCGTTTCGGTTTTTAAAATTGGTACAATATATCTGTATAAATAGTTAAATTAAAATTTAATGACACAATTTCAATATAAATATTAAAAAATTTAAATTCGATAATAAAATATTGATATTAATAAAATGCATATGTTTAATTGAAAATAAAATAGTTTAAGATCTTTTCGTCTCGTCTTTAATTATAGAATAAGTTTTATTTTATGGAAAATAAAATTGCTTTCAATGTGTATTCAAACATTACTTCCGTATCAAATTTAATTTGCATAGTCCACGATGAATATAAAATGCCGGAAGGCATTTTCTGCTTCTCTCTGTTAGATGTTTCATATATATCTATCAATCCATAGAAATATGTTGGAAAAGTTGTAAAAATATGTTCTCAATGCACGATTACTTTTGTACTGAGGAAATAAACTACAATAAGAAAAAAACTATTGTCCGTCAGGCATTTTTATACATTTTTGTAATTGATCATCATACATTTTAAATTCTTTCATTCATATATTTATAGCTGAATAATTTTTTTGCAGACTACAATGCTTCCTAAATAAATATTTTCAAGGCCAATGAAGAGAAAACTTGCTCGACATTCCTTAAAAAAAATTTTTTTTTATAAATTTTTTGAATGATGGCATGCGCTAATTTTGTACAAAATCTCTAAAATTTACTCGGAATGAAAAAATATATATAATAAAATGGTTAAATTATTGTACATACATTCTAATTCGATCACGTAATAAAATAATTAAATTTCTACATTTATTATATTAAAAGTTGCAAAAATCATTTCATTATAGAAAGGATTATAATATCAAGAGTGCTTAATTTGTTATTGGCATTTCGCAACTTCTCTGTCTTTATATCATTTCTATTAATGTATAAGTCATATATTCTCTAAATGCACTCTAGTCATTCTTTATACTTACTCTTCCCCAGCACTTCGAATTTCCCAAGATACACTAGAAAGAGATAATCCATTTAGTTATAGTTTCTTTTACAAGTCGATCCGCCATCTCTCAAATAATTACAACTCATCGTTTCATGTTTTCTATTCACGAAATCATGAATATTCTAAATTACTTTTCATTCCAAAAACTAGAAAATAAATTTCAATGATTATTAATGTCCAAATTCTAAAAACTTTTTTCAAACTTCTACTACATCATCATCATTTTACGTAGTAAGGTATTATGAGAGAATTAAAGACGTGAATATAAACACAGTTTAGTTTTCTCTTTTTGGAAAATAATCTTTCCCATCTTTATTAGAAAAATATATAATAAAATTGGAAATTAAAACATTCTTAATGCAAAAGTTTTAATAAGAATGAAGTCAATGAACTCAGCACCTTCAGCGATCAACAATATCCATTAAAAAAAGCTATTTTTGATTATAGCCACACACTGATTTAATTTCTTCACGTCTGACTCTTTTTTTCACACATCTGCCTTCATAAAATCGTTAATAAACTTAATTATATTACATTCTATCTGAGAACCAGAATAGAATATTTTTAATTCTCTTTCTTTAATCTCTAGTTCCCAGATAAAAAAATAAATAAGTAAATAATTTCGTTAATTAATTTTAAAATATTATAATCGATTAATAATTTAATTTGCATAAATAAATGAGAAATTTCACAAAATTATTATATTGATATAAAAAGAATAAATTTTAAAAAAATAAGTTATTTTCTAGTGATTTTTATTTTTAAATTATTATTATTATTTTTATATTTCCAATTACTTCGAAGAGGTGAAGTAAATAAAATTCACTTACTAACTCATTTCAAACGATTCGATAATTTTATATTGCAATATTTTGTCTTTATGTTGTCTATCATATTCTTTTTTGTATCGAGTCTATTATAGATTTTTGAAATGAATTTTCCTTTATTCAATCTTCTTTCTGTTTTTCTATTTGCCTTTCGATATATAGGGAACAACGACATCCATCCTGCTTGAACACCATGTGGTCAATCCAATCTCTTATAGGTGAATTCATATCCATCTTGCACAGAAATAAACGCGAGAAAGGTTTATCGCAAATTTCACGTTGTTTTCGCGACTCTGATGGAAGAGAAAATTGATCGCGATAGCCAGAGCGATTAAGTCACGGTAGATATCGCAACTCGTTTGTCGCTTGTCGCTTCTCGCAAATTGATAGACTCACTGTAGCTAATTTCTTTTCATTTAATTTTTGTTTTACTCCTTTAATTGAGTGGAAAATAGTTGCTTAATTTTTTAAATTATTAGTATCATAATTAGATTAACACAAGTAATATAATTATAATTTTTATATCTTTTTTTTTATTTTCAGTGTGATTTTTTTCTCAATATCAACACGAATTAACTAGTAAATAATTTATAAACTTTTATATTGGTCATTACAACTCTACTAACAAAAGTAATTCCTAAAATTTGGAGCACTTACAAAGAACCATAACCATTTTTAGTGAGGGGAAATTCTAGACATTTTTCCAGGATCAGAAAAAAAATAAAAAAAATAGGAAATTCCATAAAAACGGTAGTTCCTAGAAACAATTTGAAAACAGTTGTGTCTCCTTCACCTGGGAAAATTACAAAAATAGGTCACATGGTTAGCCTACTGCCAGCTTATCGTATTTGGCTTTAAAAAAAGAACTCTGTGCAAATTTTATTAAAATTGGCGAAGTAGCGTAAAATTTATTAAAAGAAAACTTATGTAAGGATAAGCGCATAAATATGGTGATTTTATAAGTCTGTTTTTATATAAAAAAAAAACTGTTAGGATATAAAAAAGTAAACAAATTTAATTTAACAATTGATAGTTTTTTACTTTTATTTTTTAACCTTAATTTTATTCATTCTGTGTGAGAAGTTAAATATATAACATCTAACCATTTACAGTCCAATTCCATTAATTACACTGTCACCCGATGGAGGAACACTAATCGGTTGGATTTTCATATTCAGTAGGATTTTTTTCTCCCCCTCTTTCTTTCTTACGGCTGAAAGGTGGAACATTGTCGAATAATTTTACTTTTTCTTGACATGATTCGGTTTGCCAGAAAAATAAAGAAGGGTGGAAAGTGGATTAGTTTCAACTAACGACCTTTATGGTTCAGCCAGAAAATTATTTATATGCTAGCTTTGCTTCTAACTGTCTTTCTTTCTATATCTATTTTTTTTTTTTTTTCTTTCTCATGACGATTTTAGTTATAGAATCAACGCCCTGTCTATTTTTGGAATTTATTCGGCATGGTTTTCTTCCAGATTCAGATTAACTCGCCTTAAAAATTTATATTTGTTTAGTTTACTAAGAATGCTTGCAGTTTCTGAACAAAATCGTAAAAAATTCTACATATATATATATTTTCAGTTGTGAAAATCCAAAATATTAAATCCTAAATAATTTTTTTCAGAAGTTGAATTTTTTACAAGTAAAGATTAAGTTTTAAGCTATATTTGTGTCTATATATCTAACAACGTGGCATGGCGTAATAATATTTGTGATGTAATAATAAATACATAAATAATTTGTGATGTAATAATATGCGATGTAACAGAGTGAAAATGAATTAAAACATGGATTTTAATGCACTTCAGTTACTTTATTAATATATATATGTATGTATGGCATAGTTTTCATATTTGTTCTGCTTTTCCCTTTGTTGTTATCAATTCTCATTATCCATTAAAGGATTTGCTTATCACCAGTGATCCATATGTATTACAGAAAGTGGATGAGCGTATATATAGCTCAAATTCGATTAAATTTGTCAATAAATATCACAATAATAGGCTATACAAACTCTTCATTACCTCCTTTAATCAACCAAATTTGATTAAAGGAGCCCTTGTGCAAACTGTGTAATTATAAGCAATTAAATCGCATAAAATTCAATAATATTCGATACTATTGCATCAAATTCGAAATTAATTCTACGAATTCTACCAAATTATATATATTAAATATATAATAAAAATGTTTCTCGAAATTTATGAAAATCATTTTAGATTTTAATAAAATTTTAAATATTCGGAAAAAAATTTTTTTAATAAATAGTCTCTACATAAGTTTTATGATAAAATTTTAATTAAGTTAAAATAAATTTCATTAAGTTTACTCATTAAAATATAATTATGTGAAGAATTTAAACGTGAATTAGAAGAATAGCAATTTCAGGAGGAGGAGGAGGAGGAAGAAGAAGACATGATAATATTAAACAGAAAAAATGATTTATAATAAAATAATGCAAATATTTAACTTTTATCAGTTTACATTATCTAAAAATAATTTTAAATCCTGGTTATTTTTTCAAATTAATAAATAATGTTCTATTTTTATAGATATAAGTAAGTTTATATATATATAAACTATAAATGCATTGGTATCATTTATACTTTGGATACCAAAATAGAAGGAAAAAATAATATTTGTTCTTGATACTGACCTTTCAAAACTAGATCATCATTATGAAAATGAATTGAATGGCATCACTGTTTGCTAACAGTACCACAGTACCATATGCTTTATTTTATTCTACGCAAATATAATTTAATTCCTTTTTTATTTTCGCTCAACTCTGCATTAAAAAATTTCCTTTTATTTTTATTCTCAACTGTTTCATTATCATATAAATTTATTTTTTTCCTTTTTTTCCTAATGAAAATAAAGGAGATTGATTAAAGGAGGTAATGAAGAGTTTCTTCATTTAAGAATTTTAAGAATGAAATCAGATTATCGTTGTTATTACTAGATTCGTTATCGTTTGAAATATTCTTTAGTTTTATGAAAACAGTGTATCATAAAAAAAGAAGAAATGGTGGAATCCAATTCTCAGTTTAACATCAAACAGTTCAATATTCTTACATATGGGGCTGCAGAGATGGCATAAGGTCTGGTAAAGCCGGAAAGTTCCCCCTCTATTATCTCCCATGTCAAAGAACAAAGGACGAGAGATCGATACTTGGCCTCCTATCCGGGACACTAGACTGCAAGACACCGAACGTCTGAAAGAGACGTTCTGGCTTAAAAACTTTTCATCCTCAGGCAGAAAATCCCTTCTTAATCAATGTATAACATTCTTTTACTTATTAAACAGGATTTTACTACATAAACACAATGTTATTAAGCTTTCGCATCGGCTAAACTCTTTTCACTGCTTTATAAAAATCCGATAGATATATACAATGTTATCACTATACCGGAAAAAAAAATTTCCAGCTAGCTTATTGATTTGCGGATAAATATCTAAAGGTATAAGGTACGTTTAAAATACATTTACAGTTTGTGTTATTGATTGATATAACTCATAATGCGCGTATTATGCAACACAATATCGTCGAAATATTGCTTTAGAGCATTGCTACTTTATCCTAAACTGCTTCATAACTGATTTCCATAAATATGACTGTACAAAGCAACCAAATATTATTTCCGCATTAAACTTTTACAGCAATTCATTAACCATTTTAACGTAATAAGATATATCGATGGCTAGTTTAATATAGCCATAAACGTTTCTCTAGCTTTATAACGAGCAAAAAAAATTCTAAACATAATTCTATCAAGAAAACCTAACGATTTTAGTAGTTATCACGTTTGCATCTTCCTACAGGATAGCAAAAATAAGCAAACCAGCTTACGAATATATCATTTTTAATAGCATAACTCTACTAAGTCACGAGATTGAAGTGTTACGTGATTCGAGTAAATGTCACGTAAAGTGTTAAAAGTGTTTTAACATATATTTCCCATCACTGCAGAATTAATTATTTATAATATTACGCAAACAACATTATAGTGCATTGAAAACATTCGCAAAACTGTAACAGCAGATATGTTGCATGTGCAATGATAAATTTCTGTAATCGCATAAAATTAAACTTATAAAAAAAATTAAAAAGAAGGAAGGAAAAAAAAAACTAATTTAAATCTAATAAACCTAAAATTTCATTTAGATATTTTTACTCTTTTAACCTATGAAAATTAGATTTAATATTGAGCCTGATTATCTTTGCTGCTAATTTAATTTTAAAGTTTAATTCGATTCGGATAGTTGAGATCAATGCTAATCAAGCAACTGCGTACAAATTACTCAAAGACGGATTAAGAGCAAACAAACAATCGACTACGCGTAATGCGAGAGGGGGAGGAAAAATTGCAAAAGTCACGTGATACGGCTTTAAAATTTTTCCCCTCTTCTTATTTTTTTAATAATTTAAATTTAAAGAAGACATGTGCGTTATCTTATTTCGCTTTTGTTATAGTATTTTTTAATATTTAAAAAAAATGTGGGAAATTTATTATAGTATAGTTGAAAGTTTTTAAATTTTGAATAGGGATCTAGTATTACGACATATTCGGTGAATAAATAATAGCAAAACCTGATTGAAATGGAAATAAAATTCGTATCTTTTTTTATTTATAAAAATGTTATTGAATTTGACGTCGTTTTTTTTTTCTTCTTTTTCTTTATATAAAAAACATTCAAATGTCGATGTGACATTTTAAATTTATTTTGAAACCGAGTTTTGGTTGATAAAAGCTTAACAGAATCATTATGTCCCAATTGCATTGCGCCCGTTCGAACGGAGAAATTTATCCAGTTTTTTCTCGCCAATCGTTCAAATAAATTTTTATTAATTATCATATACGTTATATAAAACACTAAATTCCACAGCATTTATGTAGTGTCACCGACCATAAAAATGCGTTAACGATTCTCGTTTTGGTTACATTTTATCCGAGTGTTTCTTTCTTTTTTTTTACATTTATCATCCATTTATATTACAATGGAAACATTTTCTTTTTTTGTGAATGTTTCCAGTCAAAATAAAATAGGCAATTGACGTCATACGTTTTGTCATATAGGCTCAGAATTATTTGATAAAGTTCGAAGTTTGTAATTTTGCCTTTTTTTTTTCTTCGCATTGGAAATTGATGCCGCATTTCTCACACGCGGGAGAAGAGGAAAAAAATCATTGTTACGTCATTCGTGCCAGTTATATTCCGAAATACATTTCGGTGAGAAAAATATTTCGTTGTTGGTTGTATGTAGATGGCAAAAAATCAATATAGTGAGACAGAAAGGGAAAACATTCGATGCTTGCTTTATAGGAAATTGAAAAGGAACACCGTCCACTTTCGAAATTGAAAAATAAAAGAATCTAAGTAACCGTAATACTTTTCAGTAAAAGATGAGGAGGAAAAAAGTATTTTTTTCAATATTATAATGTTAATTTAATGAGAGTTAAGATATAAAAAAAATAAAAAAATTAGAAAATTAAAATGTGTGTGTGTGTGATAATTTCTGTAACTTGAAGCAGCAATATCGATTTGAAAGAAGATTCTTCGCTACCATTAATATAACATGCATAATTCAATAGATATTAAGTTGTCCTCTTTATTGATACCAACTGCTTTTACTTTTAACTGATTCATTAGTTTCACTAGAATAATTTATATGTTAGTTTTAACCTCGAAATATTATTGGATTTACCATGTTTCGTATAAAGTAGGTTGTATTACTTAAAGGACTTTTTTTAAACATTACCTTTAAATCTTTTATGACAAATAATTTATTTATTTCGTTACATATAGTTGATTATTCGTTCTTGATTAACAAAAAGAAAAGCTGTAGACTTGCTTTTATGTTGAAGTGCTGCTGCTCTTGTTTTGTAGAAAAGAACAGTTTCGTCCTTTTTTATATAGTATAGAAACTTTCGCGATAAAGAACTGTTTTTTTCCATCCTATGTTCTTAAATTGCTCTTATTTTTATGCTAAGGAACTTTTTCACACTTTACAAACATTCTTCGTTTAATTCTAAAGGAACTGTCCTTGCTTTCAAGCTAAAGAAACTACTGTTTCTCTTGTTTTGTCCCATAAGAATTGATTTCATTTTTGTGCCAAAATACTATTATTTATTTATTTATTTTTTTAGTAAAGGAATATTTAATTATTATTTCTTATCTAAATATAGTCAAAAATTATCATTTTTTAAGCCCATTTCCCTCATGTATACGGCTATAAGATGTGAAGTGATGTCTTTTATCAAAATTCTAGCATTTAAATATTTCAATTATAATATCATTGCTACGGATTTCTAAAAGTCTGGAATTTTTATATCCAAAATATTCTCGCAAATGTGAGATTTAAATAAATAATAAACGGAATTAATCAGTAAAAAAACGAAATTTAATCAAATTAAATCTCAAATACAATTCTCTTTAAATAGTTACTTTGAAGAGAAATAGGTAACATTAAGTTACTTAATACTTTTCACCTTAGAAAAGTTGTTTAAAATTCAAAGCACGAAGATTTCAGACAGTGAAAACCTCTAATATATTAAAATACAGGACCATTAGCAGAGTGAGAAGCTTAGCGAGAACATCATTGAAGAAGCATGCAAAGAAAGTGGATATAATAAAAGTCGTTAGATGCACCATCTAACTTCTCCTGATTGCAAGAAGCCACCTTCAGGAACCATTTGAAAGACTTGTAATCCTATCGAGACAATATATACTCCCTTCTTGCCATTTAAATGTAAAGATTTTTTACTTGTGACGTTTTTTAATCTGGATCATACAAAAGAGAAAAAGAAAATATGTTATGAAACAAACTATTTCTTGCTGGAACAATAAAGGATTAAAGCCATCGAAAGATAAAAAAATATCTTTTTTTTTGGTCTTGTTATATAAAGTGAAAGAAAAATTACAAAAATTGTATGGACGGAAGAATGTTAAAACTTTTTAATGTGTGGGGAAATTACCATTTTAATGGAAAATTACAGTAAAATTTATATTGAATTGTATCTCGCTTCTGAATCTTCTTAATTGCGATTGGGATGTTAGTTACTACTTGGTTTTATTGCGCTTCAAGTAAAATAACTATTATAATATAAAAAATTTTTATGTGAGGTTTCGGTTGAATACTTTCATGTTGTAAAACTTGTTTTTATATTTACTTTATTTAAAGTTCAATAATAATGTATCTGGTAAAGTTACTTCTTCCTGATTTAAATTGATAATTTTTTTTATAGATTAAAAAATGTAATTATTTTATTACGCATATAAAAATCCTGTATAATCTATATTTTATAACTTTAATTAATTATTTAATTAAATAAAAATCCCTAACAGCTGTTACGAATTTTTCTTGCAAGCACAGAGTTTTAGCTGTACGCTTACAAGAAAAATCCACTAAGTGAACCATTTAATGTTTTATTATTTAAAAACATTTATTTATAACAACATTTACTTTTCAAACAGAATTTTATTATTTATTAGATATAAAAAATAAAAAAAAAATCTATTTTACAGTTAAAGAAAAATGCAGTTTTAGACATAAATTTTGAGTTTAAAATGAATGTTACACAATAGGACATAAATAATAAGCTTATTGGATTTTTCTTTGAGAGTCAGTGATATAGATTATCATTATTTTTCAAGTAAATTATGTTCATAGTCGTATAATTTTTAAGTAAATTTATATTTAAAAAACATTAAATACTTTTATAAACAAATTTTGGCATATCTATTAGTCATTTGATTAGCATTTTTTTAAATCTTTCTTTTTTAAAAAAAAATAAAACATTATGATGCACAAAATGGAAAATTAAGTTGCCATCTAATTCATATGATTAAGTCAACATTTTCGATCAAAATTAAATTGTTTTGAACTTTATAGAATTAATCATAATTACTATTCTCTGCTTATTATCGCATGAGAGGAAGCGAAACTAGGCTTTTCGTATATGTTCAAATATGTAAATTTTGTATGCTTAAATTAAATGTGTGTAGAGTTTGAGATTTGATAGATTATAATTTTCGTGTTGTTCAAGATATAAATATCAGATAGTACAGGTTATCGCCGCTACATAGCGTTGTTGCCCGTAAGAGCAACTAAGTGGAGCGAATCAGATCAGATAATTAAATTTTACTCTCTCCATAAGTTAACATCGAAAGAATCATTTCCTCTTCGATAAGAATCAGCAAAATTTCCTAAACATCTCGATTGTTTAATATGTAAATTTCTGCAAGTAAGGTACTTTTTTCAGCAGTTATTTGCAAAGTTGCACACTCTCGAAGACTTTTAGATGACGTGGAGTTAAGATATTTTGCGTATCACAGTGTAATATTTAAATTGAGTTTCTCCATTAGGATGATGATTTAAGGAGAATATTGAGTTCGGTTCTGAATGAATCTCCACATCAAGATTATATCTCATTAAATAAATCCTTAAAATTTCCATCATAATATTTATATACAAATTATGTTGACTCGCACTAATTAAATGGAAGAAAAAACTACATTAACACTTTCTCTTGATGAGAATTAAATAGTGAAGGTAATTAAAAATACAAAATAAAATTCTCTTCCCTGTCGACATTAAAATTAAATTTTAAATTACTCTCAGATTTAATTTAATTTAAAATATTTCTTTATAGAAAACGAATCCGTATCTTGTTTTGTAATATAAAATAAGAAATTTTAAAAGATTCAATTAAGTAATATTTAATAAAAATGCTGGAGAATTTATTATAAAACTCATTTTCTAGATGAGATCAATATAAATTACACATACCAATTTTTCTGACAAAAGAGAAAAAAATTGGGATGGAACTATTTCAATAGATGTAAGTGATTAAACGAATCATGCTGTAGATCAATTAGTTATTTTTGGATGTAACGATCAACTAGGAGCCTCACTAATTGCCTCTCATTAAATAACAACACAGGTGGTCACAGCAGCAATAGAGGTGAATCAGATGCTTTATTTTAATGTTGAAAAAACATTTTAATACATCTTCTTTTGAATTACAACATACACTGTTCATTTATTGTTACAGATGAAACTAAGCAATGGGTTCCATTTAAAGAGAACCACTGTAGCGTTGTGAATGCTTCCAGCTGCTTTTCTTCTTTGTTTGTACTAAGTTTGATATTAATACTACCTTTTATGATAGGACTGTTAGTATGATCAATATAGTGTTTCTGAAGGAAGTGATTATAGTTGGTATTTACTGATGCAACTAAGCAAACAGCCACTCAGCTTTTTCTTTATAAGTCATTTTTGGATATTGTTCAAGTTGCTATTATCAGAATTGACAAAATTTTTTAATGGTTACATTTATTATTACTTTTGTAAAGACAGATGACATTTTTAACCGAAACTCGAGCATAATAATTTACAAAAAAAAAATTATATTTAAAACAAAAATAAATCGTGGTTATAAAAATAAGCAAAATATATAATTAATTTTTGCTTAAAATTTATTTAAATATATATTTATTAGTCTCTTAAATTTATAAAAAAAACTACATTAATTTATTATGAGTCTAGTAAGTTATCAGAAAATTTATGTTTCAGATAACCTTTGGATTGTTAGAGACCATACTGGATCGAGATTCTATCATTTTGATAATTATATAAATTGTTTCTGCCATGCTTGAAAATCAATGGCAAAATTTAATATTGTAATATACTGAAACATGTTTGATCTCTCTATAATCTCTCATTACATAAAGGGTGTTTCGCTAATGTTTTAAATTTCAAACTCTTTACGAATGATGATAACAGAAATTTCTAATTTAAATAGATAAACTTCCATACGGTATTTGTTTGAGTTCCAACAAGAAAAAAAAATTAAAGATTTTCAAATCGAAAACAGAAACATTGCTAATCTAATCAGTCAAGAGAAGTCGACTGAAAACAATTACAAACTCAGCTTGATACTCTCATTATGAGTAACTGAAAAAAATAAAATAAAGTGAAACATGCAGGTTGCGATAAACGTCCTACGAAAGAAAGTTATCATGCAACAAGCAAATCTTAGACATCATTCTGGCCATCAGATATCACAGGAAATTGCAAATAATGGCTGAGAAGTATTCACTGTTATAGTCTAGATCTCACTTCCTCTGACTACTACATGCTTGGACCGTTGAAAAACAACATAAGATGCCATCACCGGCTATGCTGGAATGATGAACAGTCTATAGACTGTAGTTAATTGATTGAAAGTGCCGCAACGAACTTTTATCACAGTATGGCTGCAGAAACTATATTTCGACACTGGTAGATATGTGATTTTGTGGTGATGCAACAAATATTTAATATATTTATTGCAAATTATCTTGTAAATTATCTTTTATAATTTTATCTTTTAATTATCTTTTTTATTGTTTGAAAAATTATTTTCTCGTACATGATAGCAGTTAAATCATTATTTATCATATAACATTTCAACGCTATACAATTTAAATCAAATATTTCCTCCATAATTATCAACATTCAATTCGAATGTATACGACTTCAAGATATAATACTCTTCTTAGCGTTAACATCGATAACAATTTTTACGTGTTTAGCAATCTTATTTGCATTATTTCTTATAAGCAAACATTACTTTACCTTTCTTTCGTACGAAATTAATAAATTATATCACGAATAATCGATAACAGGCCACATGAAAGGCAATAAATTACGTTATTTTTATTTTATTTTTTTTTATCTTTAAAAGTAATAGTTAAATAAAACTTAAATTGCTATATTTTGTTATATATTATCTATAATTACATTTTGATTTTTGCCTAGTGGATTTAGAAAAATATTAAAAATTCTTCTTCAGATATGTGTTTTCTTGTAAAAACAATGCTTCACTCCTCTATCTGTTTTTATGTTATTATAGTCATCTACCATCAGAATAAAATCGTTCATCTGATCTTGAAAACATCTTCAGAATGGAAAAATAAACTTCTACTTTTATTGACCATTTAATAATGAAAGTATTATTTGATATTTCGAAATGGAGTTTCGAGAGAGAGTTTTTAGTTATAAATAATAGTTGGCAATTTTAGATTTCTTTTCTTAAAACAGGATTTATTTCATTGATAACATTGATGAAACAATTTCCTTCTGTTTTTTCTGTTTTTTTTTTTTTTTTAAATCCTGTCCTTATTTTTTACGTATTTTCTTTTCAGTATAAAAATGACTTTTCTTTTCCTTTTGATATAAAAATTATTGATTTTTTTCATTATTTTGTTTAAATATCAAATCTGCAATTTAACTTTATTAAATTTGTTTACATTTTTATAATATAATCATCATTTTTATTTTTTTAAATGTATTTTCTTTTAAATTGCAGTTTCCTATGATAATTAATATAATTATTATTCATAATAATTTATTTAATATTTGTAAGTTTGGATTAATTTATTTAATCCAATTTTGACGTGTAAATAAAGAATATTTTTTGAGTATAACAATGCAATTCCGGATGAGGTATTTCATCATAATTAGTTTCTTATTCTTCATCTTGTGTAACCTTTCCTTCTCTGCAGCAATGCTAACAACTAATTACATTTTGCTGAGAAATGTTTCTCGTCTTCTCTGCCTCTCTTAACTAACAAACAACTACTTCAGTAAAGGTTAAAGTTTATATTATGTATAACTGCTGATCATTCAGTTATGCATAATCAACTGTATCTAACTAGCTTTCTTGGCATGCTCAACTTAATTGCTGCATTAAAATCCGATAAACTGTTGCCAACTTGGTATTCGTGATATCAGCCAATTATCGTGTATTTTGCATAGTAGCGTTAATTTTTAAGAATTATTTCTTTATTCCTTTGAGAAAATACAACTTTCTTAATTCTATAATGCACGCAAAATCGCATTGCGTGCCCTCTTCGCAAATGGTAGCATACTAATAAACAATTCTGTCGCTTGGCATAAATAAGAACGAACAAAATTTATTAAAATTTTAATTATAATTCTACAGAGAATATATAACTTTAAAAACAATTTAAATTAGTTGCAAGTTTATGTAAGGATATATATGTTTAATATAGAAGCGAATTGTTTTCATCGCATTTGCATTGAAATAGCTTACAGTTGAATAAGTTGATCTTATGAAGAGAACTCTGTTAAATTTCATAATGTGGAAAGCTGTAGGGTATAGAGAATAGTGTAGAAACTATTGAACACGAAATGCAAGGTGGAAAGTAATAACTGTTGGGCAGGATTAAATAGCGCAAAATAGCAACTGGAGAGGCAAGCAATAGCTGTTAGGCAAGAATTGTTATTAGTAGGACGTAATAAACTACCAAGAAATTAATGACAGAAAATCAACAAACAGAAAACAAACTTAATCAATACATAGAGTAGAATTTACACTAACTATATATGTACAAACAAAAATTTTCATTGTGAATAATCAGTTTAACAATTAAATTTGTAGAATTTTTATTAAAATAATTTTCCCGAAATTAATTTAATTTATATCGGTAATTGCGCAGCCACTTGTGTCGCAACCATAATAATGTTAATATGATGTAAACAGTTCTACATTATAATGGAACAAGTCTGCATTGATTTGAGTGTCTGTACTAAGTGTGCAATAAATGGCCATGCAATCTAATCCAGTTGTTTGTTATAAATTGCTTGCGTCACATTCCGCATTTATCGTAAATTCGTCCTCTAGTTATTATATCATGGTTGAGGTTTTCAACTTCATTTTCCACTTGATGTTTTACTTAATAACCAATTACTTAAATTGCTCTTGAATATATACTTTTATATTTTTTGTGGTATTTTTAAATTTAATATAGTCAAATTTTTTGTTGAGATAATAAAATATAACAAGTGCAATATGTGATTGTAACATACGTTATGATTTTATTCACATGACAAGTTGTGTGTTTTGGTTGACATCGCGTTACGCTTCACGCAAATGAATTCGTAACAGATCGACATCAGATGAAGTTTCGTGTAGTTTTAGATAAACAGTAGTTCTCCTGTTTAAATGTCATTATAAATCACTAAATGCATGTTATTTATTTGCTAAATTTTGCCATAATTTTTGCAAAGAATCGATAATTTAAACTATATACTTCTATTCTTGCAAATCAGGTAAATACACGGATAGATATATGAGCTTTATACAAACTTCATTTATATACTTTGTATTCAAAGAATAATGCAGAAAGTAACTATTATTTTTTTTATTGAGTGCTATAATCTGAATGTAATACATTATAAAAAGTTCGATAAATTAACTGAAAAACATCGAAAAAATATTTACGAACTTTTATCTTTCCATCATATCTTGGGGAAGAAAAATTAAATAACTTTCACCTCAACGTCAAACTTTGTTAGAAAAATGAATCGCGGAGAAATACAGCACCAAACTATCATCAAGATCTTAATATATGCGAACCTGTCTACATACTCAACTAGGCAACGAAGCTTCAAATTTTCGATGAGAAATCACTCCTGGCCAATATTTATCATGAGTTGTCTGTTACGTTGAAGTGGCAAATGATTTATGGTGAAGTACGCGTCAACTTCAAAAATCTTTTAGAAACGTAAGAAAGTTAAGTTGAAATTTAAAATAGGTGAAAAGATAATGAAATTAAAATCTTAATATATATATATATTTAACATTGCTTTCTATGAGAATTTATAATTTAATAATAAATAATGATGCCTACAAGTTATCTTCACTGCACGAGTGCTAAGAAATCCAAGAAAAGCCCTTTTACAGGTACCATGCAAATTAGAAAATTCAAAATAAAACAAATCAAATAATTTGATCAATTTGCCTTTTAAATAAAATTAATAGATTTAACAAGTAAATTTATAATAAATAAATTGGACGTTTCAGTTCTATTATTATTATTATTATTAAACTTTGTTAGGAAAAGTGTTAATCCTTATTTTTTTTATTTTTGTTTTATCGGAACCTTGATAACTGTTTGTTCATACCATCTTTGACAATCAATCATTCTTAAGCGTAAATGTTTCTTCCAGCAACAGTTGTTCTTCTAAGATGCAGTGACATCCATCCCATTCACCAAATCCCCAATTTAAACTCTTTCTTATCTCCCACAATCCATCTGGTTACGAGAATGTCTCCTGTTCCGAGTAGACATCTAGACTTATTTTTTATTTTCTATTTGTTACTTTACTTTAGGGAAAGCACAAAGTTAATCCTTTTTGTAGACACAGTCGACACAGCAAAGATTATTCTATCTTGTTACTAGTTCGAGTTCTTTCCAAATACTTTTTTCTTTCTTAATTTTATTTTAGTAAGTCTACGTATGATTTGTGAAGGAAGAGCATTTTATTTTTTTTATAAAAAGAATTAAAAATTCTTTCTTGATTTAAAAAATATTTTTTGTATGTACACGAATAATATAATGCATTTGACAATTTTACTTAAGTATAATGCTTAAAATTAATATTTTATAATTTCTATTTCTACAATGCAGCATTTAATTGGACAAATTTTATTCTTTATTAATGAAGAAATTTAATTTTTGTAATTAAAAAAAAAAGATAAAAATATAGTTAATTAGGGGAAAACGTAATAATCCCTCGTTAATAGCATTTATCGATATTTCTTAGAAAATGTATCAAGGAAATAATTGCATGACAAATGAGATTATAATTAATAATAGTTTACATACAAAAATTACATTAATTACAAAATATTCTAAAAACTAAGTTTCTTAATTTTTATTAATTAAAAATTCGATATTTATATAACATATAATATTTATACTCAAATGTAATATATTTTTTTTTTTACTTTCAACATTTTTACTCAATATATTTCAATACATTAATAAATAAACGAATTGAATATAAAAATTTTCGATTAGTAATTTTTTAAATAAACAAAATTAATATGTTGTTGTAAAATAATTTTTCGATTACATTTTCAAAAATATTTGGAATAAAAAAAATTCTTCGAAATATCTGAAAGTATTTTTTGGAGAAAAAACAAAAAAATTAGAGGAGTAAAATGAAAGTTAAAACAAAATTTGATTAAGTGTCCAATTTTACATTTTCTTAGATGAAATTTAGATCGTTAAGTTTGTTCGAAAATGTATTTAACTGGTATTCGTTTCAAGGAAATTAACAAAATTTTAATTTTCTTTGACAAAATGTATTTTTTGCGTGTTTGTCAATTAACAACGTTCTCTATTTGTAATGCATTAAAGATCAAAACAAGAAAAACTTTACCGATTTTCTACTATTATTAAATTAAATCAGTAAAGTTTTTCACGACAAACAAAAAAAAATGAAATTGCCTATTTATTCGGTAATTTATTTGATGTTTCGGCAAGTAAATAACCAAAAAAAACTGTTTAAATTGTTGACATGCGATACATGATTACTAGAAAAATGTTTTTTTCTTCTTTCTCCTTTTCAAACAGAGTAATAGGAATGTTTACAAGTTCTTATTTCATTTATCCACTATGGTTTACTTATATATAATGGTATCAATCAATAGTTGTCACTAGAAATTTAATGGATGTCATTCCAAAGTCATTTTTCTGAACAGAAGTGTTTCTCTCTACGTCATCCTGCACAATTGCTGAATGGCTGAATATCGAACCGTTTTACCTGGATGGTTACAATACTTTAATCTATCAACTATTGAGTACAATCTGGTTTGTAACTACACGAAAGCTGTCTGACAAATGATTGATAAATCACTCTTTCCCTCTTTTCTTTTTATTTTTCTAGAAATTCATCGATGAGGGAAGTAATTGGCCAGCTACCTAATTGCGATTAATTACAAATGTTCTCAGAAACGTAGTCTTATCTAAACCTTTCCTTAGGCTACTGAACTGTTTTCTATTATTGAATTTCTCTTGATTTTATTTCTTTTTTGGCGCATTCCATGAATTAATTTAGTTTTGTTAAAAATGAAAGTTTTCAATTGAAAAGAGTAAATACTATCTCTACCAACACAAGAAAATACACATTTAGAACATTTCAATTTAATTTCCTGAATTTATTTTTATTTTATAATTCATCCTGTTTCAATTTTATTTCCTAATTTATTTTTATTTTATAATTCATCCTGTTTCAATTTTATTTCCTGAATTTATTTTTATTTTATAATTCACCCTGTTTCAATTTTATTTTATTTTTCTAACAAGTTTAAATGAATGAATATAATGCTTAATATTATTTTCAAATAGTTTTCACATTAAATTATATTTAATTTAATTTTACATTTGTAAATCAATTTCAGTTTTAATTGCATTTAACTTATCATTTTGTATCTTTTTTTCCCTCGATTTCATTTTTTTCTATGTCAGTTTCATAATTTTATCAATTCCATTTTTATATTAATTAACTTAATTATATTTAAGTTATCTATTTCATTTTGAAAATAATTTTTCATATGTTAATTTCACGATTAACCTTATTTTCTAAATATCGCACATTACATTTTAATACGTTTGCAAACAATTTAAGAAAAATGAAAGAGTTTATTTAAAAATAGTTAAGAAAAAAATTTATATAAATAAAAAGATTATAAAATTTATTAAATTAATTTTCATATCTAAATAGAACTTTAAAAAATTGTAAAAATTATTTAAATAATTCTTTAAAAAAATTTTTAATTCGCAAAAGTTATTGCGGAATGTTTCTAAGGAAATTATTTCTTAATTTTGCTTTTGAACAACTTTTCATAATGCATCGTCTTCACGCTTCATTGAATTTAATTCAAGAAATGCATTGACAGCAATTTTAATCACCCATTAAACGTCAAATATCAAATTTCATTTTTCCATATTTTTGACAGAATTCTTGAAGAATTCAAATGAATTGTCATTAAGAATTATATCTGGTAAGTGTTACAATTTTAATTAAATCTTTACAGCTTAACCATAGCCAAGAGCTGTTTCTATTTACATATAGGGGAACAAATTCATTGACGAAAAGGACCGGAAAGAATCAACCGGGCGGAAATGAAATCGAGACAGGTGTGACATACACGCCCTATATATAACAGTACAGTGTATCCTAATTAGGAACCGTGTTGAGTATTAAGTGGGTTTAAAGCGTCAAGATCATTCAAAGCTATCTTAAGAATCTGAACAAAAGTAATTTTCTCCCAAAACGTTTCTTTGCTTACTTTCTAAAGCTAGACAACATTTCAAGGACTAAATGAAATCTCGCAATTAAAAAGATAGGATAAAAAGCACGCTATTATAAATTATTCAATGTGACAGTGAAAAGTTAAAAAAAGAAGAAAGATAATTTACAATTTTTAAAGTTTAGGCTCAATATCTCCGTTTAGTTTCACTCAAATAGAGAAAGCATATGCGTATTTTAATCAGTAATTAGAGTTTTGAAAAAACGAATAAATATTTTGACATATAGTCAAGCGAAGACATATATCGCATTGAAAAAAAAAATCAAATACACTAAGTATATATATAGCTGTATAAAAACAGCCAATTTATACGGTTCTTTCCACGAAGATGTTATGAATTACTTATAAGGATTCAAGAGTTATTTCTATGGAAACGAACTTATTTTGACAGTTTGAGTGCAAGGATGCCTCTTCATTTGATGCATCTTTGAATGGAAATTTGTATATCGTTCACGTGAAAGTTTTCTTTCTAATTCTAATTTATTTAAAACATCAAATATACCATTCAGATTTTCAAATTTTTAAACTGTTTTTTTTATATTAATACATTTATAAAACTTGTTTCAAAGCTATTAATATAATACAAAAATATAAGCCACCGCAGACGACTTATCGTGAATTATTAAATTCTTGAAAAGAGAAAAAAAACCTTTGTATTCGTAAGAAAAACAACAGAATTTACTGTATCAAATATTTAATATAATTTTTTACAGGCATTTTGTCCATATTTCTTATTGATTAATGCATTCGGTTAAATGTAATTACGTATGTATATTTAAATATTCCGTTTTACTGCAAAAGCATAAAGCTATAACAACTTTAATTGCTTTAACTGCTTGACTTATCAAAACAAACTTGAGATTAAATTTAAACTAATTAACAGAAATTAGCATTTTGACAATAAAGGTGATAATTTTTCATAATTTAAAGGGTTTACGATCCTGTTACTTGTCGATCTGAAGACAAATGAAAATGACTGCAGTCAGCTACTCGTTTCAGTGCACTCGACCTGGGCGTGACCACCTTCCGGATTATTCTTGCAAAGTAGCTTAGATTCAGACTTTAGATGTATATACATTAAAAGACACGAAATCGCTTAAAGTAATGAACAGAAACGATGTGTTAACTAAAAGTTTACCAGTAAATCTGTATTGCTTTATTGAATTTCTGCACTGAGGTTATTACAAATAGTTCAATAATTCGACCAGTAAATTGGTATGAAAGCTCTATAGAAGTTTCATACAAGTCGAAAGAAATTGAACTATTTATTCCAGAAGACAACTTCCTCTGGGCTAGACTAACCATGTCTATGATTGATTGCACACTCCAGGACAAATAATCGTCCCCAAAGGCTGTATAAGGAATCGATGTAAGTTATTCTTAAAGTCTTTATAGATACATTTACTATATCCTCTCCATTCTAAAATTTTATAAATTCAACCGAGAGTAATAAATATTATATAAATACGGTAATAAATTTTAATTGTAAAAGTTTACTCAACTTCTTTTTTTAATTCGTTTTAATACCAAATTTATCTTCTCATATTTATACTTTATCTGCGTTACATATCTGAACATGTTTACGCGGATTAATATATAACAGATATCTGATTTACGAAGTTTTCAGATAATAATAACAACTAATTGATTAAGTGTTAGAATATACATTTAGATTATTATCATTATTAGCATTAAAACTAATGATTACATTTAATAAATTAGGAAATATAATTGGAAACATAACAAAAATATTAGCACTGATTAATAATGAAAGGATACTGAACAGAAAATTTAATTATAAGTTCGTAAATGCATCGTGTTTGTAGTAAGTTTTAAAATTTAATACTCCAACCTAGTTAAATATATTTTTTATCTTTTGAAAAGGTTAGAAGTATTAAGTGGTTACACTCTCTATTCTTATCTTCTAAGGATTACCTTTATTTGCCAATCAGCAACTGTAATCCATTGACTCACCTGATACAATGACGAAATAAATAGACGTAAGCCTATTAGACAACAATTCGAATAAGGATAGCATTGTGAAAGAAAATCCTATTTGTCGACTTCTGTTCGTTTTCAAAATACGTTACCCATTTAAAGAATCAATTTTACCTTTTTTTCTTCTAAATGAAATTTACTTCATTATAAATGAAATTGAGCATGAAAATGATTGCAAAATGGAAACTGATACTTTAAGATATTATAAAAATAAACAGTTAAGCGACGATGAAATCGATTATTTAAAGTAATTGATAGCGAAATGATTATTTAATTGACAATTAAGTAATCAGAAAATAGATAGTTAAAATTGATTATAATTTAACTATTAGAGTGATCCAAATTAAGAAATTGATAATAAGTCAATTAATATTATTTATTCGAATTAACTTTTGATAAACGTTACAAATGAAGATATTACGCTTACAGAATAATATTTGATGTTTCAGTGTTAAATAATTAATTAATTAATTTAATTATATTAAAAGAAATTTTTATAAAGCCGATTTGATTTTAAAAAATAAAGGAAGTAAATTAGTTGTAGGAAGTACATCGCTATCTAACAGAGAGATCCAAATTGAAAATAAAACACTTCAACTTTTTCAACGCTGTTACAGTATTACGGCATCAATCCTTTTTTAACATTCGATATCAATCAGGAGAAAATAAAAAGAAGATAAAAAAAAAGAAAAGAGAAAGCTAACACGACTTTTTGTTTGAACTTGTCACACCGACTCGTATCATCTAAACTGCCGAAAGTAAGTCTAGTCTCTATTTCCGGAAGTTGTTATTTTTTATCCTCCACCCCCGGGGGAACTGAAATGTTGAAACTTTCCTGCCAGACTATGACGAATGAGAGTTTAGGGAGTTTTGGACTGTTGACTTTTTTCAGTTTCATTTTCGTTCTCACGACAGAAAGCATTCCTAACTGACATCCATTGGGCCAGTTCTTCCTTCTCGTGGCGGATAATTGCCGAAATTTAGCGATAGACAATCTACTGAAACTTGTATATGTCATCCATCATCGGTCTGAAAGAAAAACACCTTCACACCAACTGGCTTCATCTAGATTCTATATAAGTTATATATATACACACACTCATATACGTATACACACAATATATTGATTAATACATATTAAAGATTAAACGTACTTTTAAACATCAAAACCTGCATTATTTTATTATAATTTAATACGTTAAAATTATAGAGTTTTATTTTAAATGTGAAACCACTTAAAAGATTTTAACTATATCCTGAAAGCGCAGCAGATCGCAATGCCGATCGAGAAGACCGACTAGTATTTTACGCATGCGTAAATTTCTGAAAAACTCCATCTCTCACGACAAAACTCATTAATATTATAGCATGAAAACCGATGGGTTTAATATAGAAAAAAAGTATTTTTGTTGCGTTAGAAGTATCAACTTTATCGCTGCCTGTGAGTTAAGAAACCTGTTAAATTCTTTGCTGACTTGGCATAGTATGAGAAAACTGTTAAGGGATAGTTAAACCTGTCAGTGATTTTTCTCATTGGCTGTTTATAAGATTTTTAATACTGGATATATATATATATTTCAGAATATATATATCGATACGAAATATTTATTCTAGAAAGGTGTTTACTATTCCACAAATCGCATTGGAATTTATAAAATTCGCTAGCTGAATCTATATTTAAATATTTTTAACATTAAAAAAAATTAAGAAATTCGTTAGGAAAATTCAGAAAATGAAAAATTACAAAATTTCAATCTGAAGAACGAAAGATAAACAAAATAATGTATAGTGTCAGGTAAATTTCTAATAAATTTATTTTAATTCACAACAGTTATCATTTATTAGAATGCAAAATCGTTATCATTTAACTAAATTTATCAAAATATTATATTTATACTTTATATAAATTATTAAAATTGTTTATATAATTTTTAATTATAATTTGTTTTCAACGTATTGTTTACAATTATACTAATAGCAATAATTCACTACTGAATAAACAAAATTAATTATTAAAATTGCTCTATAAAATAAAATAATATTTGTTTATATACTTAAATTTTAATTAAAGTTCTTACACTATAAAAAACACCAAATTTTCTCGTGTATATGTATAAACAATATAGAATACATTGTATTAAAACGGATAAGAAATAAATTTATTAAATATTCTGTAAAAATGCGAATATGTTTAATATTCCTGCACTGAAGATGAATTACAGTATAGATTTTTTTTTGTTTTAAATTATGTGTAAAAGTAAGAACTGAACAAGATTTTAATCCATACAACAGTGTTAAAATTCCGGAAAAGAATCAATTTAATTCCATTAAATCGGCCTTAAAACGTAAACAATGTTAATAAAATTGCAAATTAAAAAAAAAAGTAACAAGAAAAATGCTACCGAGAGCTTAAAGGTGTAGCAGTGGGTGGGGTTCATAAATCGGTTGTAACTCAGCTACCGTTGCGTGGGACCTCACACACTTTACACGGAATAAGAAAACTTACTACACTTACCTGAATATCCATGCAACATTAAAGTATAAGTCCAATTTACACATAATTTCACTAAATTAAAAATAAGTGCATAATTATATTTACTATTTATTAAAAAAAATTTGTACTTACCGTACACCTCCACTGTGGTTTCTTTGCGATATACTAATTGAGTCTCGCTCCGAGAGTGGGCGTTGCAATCGTAACTCCCATCATGCTCCACAGTGGGACATAACAAATATAGTTTCCATATACCTTCAGCCGGGTTGGTTTCTATAGTAACATTTGGTAACTTGGTAGCATTCTCTCCTCTGAAAGTCCACCACACGTCTACTTCGACATCCTCTTCGATATCTAACTGGCAAGTCAACGTCACTGGCGTACAGTTGGCCGCTACTGGCGGATTGGCGCTGTGTTCGGTAATGGTTATGCTTGCTGCAGAGAGAAGAGAGTGAGTCCTTTAGGAATTGTGTCCGAGGTTATCTCAATCATTTTACTAAAGGTCAGAGGTCAGCTAGGCTAAAAATTATACATTCATACCAGATCCAAATGAAGTTATAAATGTATAATTCTAGATAGCAAACATTGTTAGCGCGAGTAATGTTGTATAGTAGCCAGTTTGCACCCTTTCGAACGTGGACGAACTACGTTAACTGGCAATTTAAAATTAAAGCATTCCATGATTAAAATTGTTTACAAAGAAGTGGAATTAATCATCGCAATCGATATTTAGAAAGATAATTCACAAACATAATATAGAAGTAATTAAAAAATCGATTATGACAATTATAATTTAGTTAAAAAAAAAACAAACATAAAAACAAAATATCCCAGAAGAAAAACGAGAATTTGCAAAAATATTTAAATTTTATAAAATAGTAATTTGGCTTAATAAAATTTTAAATAGCTCATTTTATTCTGTAAATATAAAACTGAAAAATAAATATGAATATTTAATGCACTGCAAACACTATCCGTTATAAAACTGTATAAATTTCGGCATTAATTAGTGTATCAGTACTAAATTTAGACAGGGATTAAGCTAGTCATCGTAAGTAGTTTTTAAAACTCATACATGGTAAACATAAAGAGATAAAAATATCGGTAATGGCTACTATATAACATTGGCATATGTATTGGAATAAAATAAAGTTTTAAACACTATTTAAATTTAATGATATATTTTATGAATAAAGATTATTTATAAAAATTTATATATTTTACCATAAAAAAACTTTTACAGAAATGCAAAAATCTCTCTACTTAGTTTATGTGCCAAGAAAACAATATTAACAACACGTGTTGAATTATTAGCAATAAAATTAAATATAGCATAATGAAAAATAATTTTATCGATTAATTAATTCTTTCGGAAAAACTTTTTGAAAGTTCACTTTCGATATGCAACATTTTTCAGAAGTTGATCGCCAGAGGGAGTACTGTAAAAGCACAGATTTTCTGCGTTGCAGTCAGCTGTAATCAATAGCTATCCCCCTCCCCACAAATCCTTTCTACTACCGTTTCTATAGCAACTCGTACCAAGACGGATTTTCTCGATCATGTGACGGAACCCGACCAATGACGGTCGTTCGGAAATTGATATTTTTATTTGATTTTCAAATTTGCACCACGTGTTTTTATTATTCACAACTCGAGTAATTTACAATTGTTAACCGAATTAAAAAAAAATTACTTTAGCGTTTAAGCATATGTTATCGTCACGTAAAATATAATCAGAACGGATGTAGAAAAATCACTTAACGGGATTAAATTAATTGTATTTAAATAATTCCAATCAAAATTTTAAAAATAATGAAATTATAGTAAATGGTTTTATTGTTATTTTTATATTTTAAAGTCGAATCAAATTTAGAATTAACGAGATAATTTGATAAAAGAGATTAATCTAATGTAGATGAAACTAAGAAGAGAAAATTACAATTGAAATGGATTTGAAAAGAAACAAAAGGATTCTTAAATAAAAAGATCTGTTGATATGTTAATTTGGATAACAAATGCATTCTAATTAACATTTTACTCCTTTTTGTTTTGATTTATAAAAATGCCTGTTTGTAATTATAAAGAATTGGCAAAAGTTATTTAATTTATAAATCCCTAATTAAATATTAAATTGTTAAAAAAATCCGATCTTTTATTTAAAAATTCTTTAAAAAAATTCGTGTTTTTATTTCATATTTATAATGATCGTATGTACTTTATTTTATTTGTACTTTATCAAAGTTAAAAGTGCAAAGTAAGCATACGCGGACAGAGAGAAATATAAGCGTGCGGATTTTTTTTTTTTTATAATATATTTCTCTTACATTGAAATTACAAATTTTTCAATCACAGTTCTCTTTGTAGTGGTAGCAGAAGCACAATATAAGAATTTCCGTTATGCTAAAAGGGCGGAGCTCGGTTGCAGTAAACCTCAATTTTGTGACAAAATGATATTCCAGGAAATCGCATCTATTTTTTAGACACGATTTCGAAAGAAATCAATTGAATACTTTTCCTTTACTCATACAAGTCTATTTTTTCTCCTTCTTTAAAAAAAAAAATTAGTTCTTAGTTCTCGAAGAAAAAAAAATTAATTCTCAAACTCGAAAATGTAAATCATAGAATATAAAATTTTATAGTGAAAACCATTCGATTAGAAAAATATTGCCTTATAATATATACCGTACATGCAGACCTATTGTATTTAAAAAAAAAAATTATATTTTTAAAATTCATTTATATACAAACTTATAAATTATTCATTATTCAAAAAATGAAATTTTGGAAAATACATTTCATTTTCCAAATGTATTTACGCTTTTTTTTCTTTCTTTAGAGAAAAGTAGACTTCGTTATAATAACAAATGCAAACAGATTATAACGAAGTTAAGATGTTTGAAAACAAAACTTTGACATTTTATGACAATCTATATTAGAATAATTGCATTTGCTAAGAGGATAAGGTTTTGACATATCCAGAATTCTGATAAACAGCTTCTGTTAATAGATAAGAATATAAATTTTTTGATAATTTAGAAATGACAGATGTATACTTCGCTATTTTTTTTCGTTAATTATAATTTTATTTATCTGCCAAAAAGCAGACATATACCTTTTTTGTCGTAAATAGTAATAAAAACAACCTATAAAAAAATTCGAGATATTTAATGTAATATTAAAGACAACTTTCGTTATATATTCTGTAGGGAGTTCCCTTAATCTCCCTGGATAGAGTGGCTACTACATCGAGTGACAGGATTCAGACAAGCCGAACTTAGAACAAAAAGAATTTAACTAGAATCAGCAGTTTGCGACATATTTTAATACTGAATATCTAATAGACAATTTTTTTAATTGTTTTTTTTACAAATTTACATAACTACATCGAAACATTATCACTACGAATATAGATACCGAAGAAAGCGAAAAAATAATATAAAAAAACTCAACCATGAAGGGTTAATGCGGTTCTTTGTGTTAATTATAGTGAACGCTTTATGATTGATGTATCTTCTTCTGTCAGAGTAAAGATTTTTTCAAGTAGTTCTTAGTTGTTTTTCAGTAGCAATACTAATTACTTTCATTTTAAATTTCCCTTTTACTAAACTCGATAACAATGAAGGTTGATCTTTTATCTAATATATTTTTTTCTTTAAGTCTATATTTATTTTCTTTTTAGAAAGAATTAAAAATTTAAAGAGGTATGCAAACTTTTCATCGTGTTAGTTTAGTTTGTACTGAAAGAAATAATTAATTTATAACAGTTTGATTGAAAAACAGATCGAAAAATTTCTCAAAAAAAAGTAAACTGAAATTTTCGACTGTGAATTTTAAATTATCTAAGTTTTGTATTCTTTTTACCGCCATATTTTCCATGTTTTTATATTAGAAAATTTTGAAAAGAAAATTGAAAATGATTTCTTTTCAATCCTATCGTATTTCCATGTCAAGTTTAGTTAAGAAGTTTAGTAGAGTTGGAATAAATAAGCCGGTATTATTTTATGCTCTGTTGAAGTTAGTTCGAAAATGTTACTTCTCCTTAACAAAAATATTAGTAAAAGGAAAAAAAGCGAAAGTTTTTAAGTTTTTTTTTTTCGTATAGAAAAATATTTGCATAAAATAAATATAGGTAGAAATATTATTAGAAATTTTGAAATATCTTTGACATTTATCTCAGTCCAGTAATGTATCGAAGAAGCGGAAAATAAATTATCTTTATGTGATCACTGTGTATCTTTCTACGTATAATTTTATAATAATTCACTTCATATTTTCAAATTTGTGCATAAGAGATAATAATTTAAAATCTCTTCCACCTATTTAATTAAACTTGTCAGAAAACCGAAAGAAAATAAGTTATATATGCATATTTAATTCTTACGCAATTTTAAATAAGAAAAAAATTATTTTATTCTGAAAATCATAACAAATATTACGAATTTCTTACGATTAAAATTTAAAATCTTCAAATATATCTATGTTAACATAACTCATACGATTATTGAAGAGCAGATGTAATACTGGAGATGTAAAAAGTCGTTTAATATGTATGCAATATTAAAATGATATTAAATATAAAATATTTAAAATACGTTTGTTTCTTTAGCAAATTCTATCTCTGCACAAAAAAACTGTGTAGGATATTAATCATAAGCTTATCACTAGGCAGTTCAGTCCATTTTGAATGCTGAACTCGTAAGATTAGTGTGTAGTATTTTCACTGGGAATAATACTGGTTGCCAAGGTGATAAAATGAATGGAGACAACATTTTAACCTTAACTGCATATTAGTAAAAATCTGCAAAGCAGATGTGGAGAAAGAAAAAAACAGAAATTATTGGCAAAGTTTGATTTAGGACAGATGTTAACTGAATATATAAGATCGAATAGGAATTTATGAAACGCTTTATAAACCGTGTTTAAAAGTAATTACTGATAGAAGTTATCTTCCCTATGAATATTTTAACTAGGACAAAACTTTTAACTAAATGTTAATAATAACTTTATTACGTGATATATAATTCATGCGATCTGTGCCTATTTGATATTGGAATAATATAGTTAAAAGCAAAATAATTACCGCATTTAAAACGAATTATTTAAAATAAAAAAAAAGAAATCGACTTTGTATGCATAATGGAATATAAAAAATGTCAAATCTATTCGCTAATTATAAAAAATGCATTTTTTAAAAATTTTATATATTATAAAAAATAGTTACAAAAAAAGTAATAAATTTGTTAGAATTGAAATTTAATAACTATTTTAAATAGAAATAGAAGTAATAATGTTAAAATATAATGTGTAATAACTTTATTACTTGAAGTAATTGCTTAGTAGATTTTTTTAGTTATTATTCTAAGCAGGTAACCAGAAATCCGATATGTTTCTTGAACGGTTGACATCTACACTTCATTTACTCGGTGACTTGTCAATCTGTAGATGGTTCGATCCGTTGCAGAAATAAAGAAAAAGTGACGTAGTGAGAACCTACCAGACATTATTAAATAGCGACACCTAACCGACACAAATGAAGTTTCAATAGAGTTCGGTGACGTAAAAAGGGTAAAGACCTGCTTTAACACTTCATAAAAGTCATAAAAAATTTATTATTATCTGCTTAAATGGATAACATTTTTAAAACTATCGGAAAAAATTGAATAAATATAATTCGATTTAATATATAACGATAAATTGAATTTTAAAAAATCGCCCATTTTCATTTTTTTTTTCTTAAATGAAAATCCGAATTTCGAGTTTTTTCTAATATTTTAAATGTGAATTCGAGCAATAAATGAATCATTTTAAAATTTTAAAACTGGAAAACACATAATTTAAATTAAATTAGTGATTAAAATTTTCGTATAGAGAATAAAATCAACCCGACTTTTATTTTTTATCTTTAACTTTTTATATGACAGCAATGCAGCGAATGCTATCGAACGATATCTTAACGAATCCATTCACAAATGAAACTACAGTAATTTAAAATTATTATTATTATTATTATTTATTTATATATTTAATAATTTTTTTTCTAACTCACGACAAATTCTTAGCATATTTATACATCAGTAAGCAATATTTATTTAAATTAATAGAAGAACACAAGTTTTGTAATATAGGTATACGAATTTAAAACTTAAATATTTGACTTCATCTAAATTAATTCGTTACATCGCAAGAAATGTAAAGAAATAACTCAGTTTTTTACTGAATTTTTATTTTCAACATTTTATGTTTAATTAGTGAATAAAAACTTTTATTTAATTTGGTAAAAATTTCCAAATTTAAAACAAAAAAATATATTTTTTCCTTTTTTTAAATAGGTTATAACATGTACTTTTTTTCTTTCGATTTTCTTAAATTAAATATAGGAAATATTGGAATTGCGTGATGAAACAAATTGTATTTATAGAAACAGATGGTTTATATTCTTTGGGAAATACGTATTGTTGAGAAAACAGACAATAAGCATTATGCAGAACGAAAGAAGTGGAAAGGATATTTATCTCTTCGTGTCTGTATGATGAGGACGTCACGAAGTCAAAAATGAGAGAGAGCGAGGGAGAGAGAAAGAGAGAGAGAGACTTCTAAACTTACGTCATTTGCATGCTGAAGTTTGAGAATAGTTTTCAAATTGAAGTTTTCCTAATAACGCAAAAGAGTAAAATGAAGACTGATACGTGAAGGAAACCTTGATAAGAATTGATTGTCACAAGAAATTATTGGAAGATATCCCTCGATGATTAGAACAGGTACTTTAAAAGAAAAAAGTACAGTAGGAAAATGGGTAAAGTGAAGTCTGCTGTAATATCTTGATAATAATAGATTTAAAATAAATCAATAAAAACTTCGACAATTTATTAATTTCTCAAAAAATATTGAAATACTGTATTTATTTCTATAAATTGTAGCAATTATTCCAAGCGACGTGGTCACTGAAAAATCCCATTGAGTCACTGTTTTATACCACTACTTTTATATTTTTTTATTTTTATTATTTTCAATTATTGTAATAACCCGAAAACAATATTATATTTTAATAATAATATCGAAGTGTCGGATAAATATGATAGTTTAGCTTTGGGAAATACGTTGTATGTTATAAAATGTTATGTGTTATACAACTCGTATATTATATCGTATGAAGTTATCTATTGAAATATTATGGGAATTTTTGATTGTGTGGTTTCTCCCGACGTCATCTTGTTCCCCAATGGAATGGTTACCTGCTAAACTTTCTGATAACTTTCTACCTTTGAACCATCGAGAGGAGCAATAGTTTCCTTTTTCGATCGTCGTCTCTAGTCTCCTAACTAAAAGATATATTGAACCTGGAAGGAATAATCGATGTCCTATTTTAAAAGACTCCTTCTCTCCCTTTAGCAATTGATAACAATGGAAGATTTTTGGACTACGCAGAGTGAAGATCGAAGAAGCACTTGATTTCCAGGTAGGTTATGTCATCATTCAGGAATATGTTTCTGAAAACATTACCTTAGTTTTGACATTTTAAGAAACCTTAAATTTTAAAAATTATATGATAAAAAATTAAAAGTAATGAATAATAATAATTTTAATATTAAAAACACTAGATATTTGTATATGAATGCTTTCTTCAATGCTCATTTATGAAAATGGTTATTTTCGAATTTTAATATTGTCAAGCATTATTCTAAACTTGTATTTAGTGAGTGGTCAGTACTTGGAGTTTAGCATTCATCACTTTAGGTGTTGGACAAAGTCGAATTTCCGTCTCGTTTGACAAATGATCTTTTAGGATCGATATGCATTCCACACGTTACTTGCACAATAGCTTAAAGAGGCAACAATGCGAAATTTATAGTGCAGCAGGAGAAAACTCTGATATTAGATAATCAACTATAAGTTTATATACACGCTCAACCTATATAAAACTCCTTACAATAAATTAGATGAAAGATAATTAGCCGAAATAAAATTTTCTCTAACTGTGATAAAGTTATTGATTAAACAATATGTATGAAAGATTTTTATACAGTACTTTCGATTTTATTTCGGGAAAATTTGCATATAAAATTCAATCTTTAAAATCTCTGATGCATGTTTATTCTATACACGCGATTGTTGTTCCAAAAGAGGAAAGGAGAGTGAAATACACATTTACATAACTTAGTGTTGACATATTGCTATTGTTAGATTGTTGAATTTAACCTGAGTATATTCACTAGAGATAACCAATAGACTGAGGCAGTTGTTCGACTTAAAAGTATTTACACTGACATTGTCGAGATGTTTTAAGAGCTAAATGCTATATACTTCTATAACAACTACAAACCAAGCCAAACCAATATTTTCATTTGGCGAATGAGAAAGACTGTATTGATAAAACGGATAAATAATAAACTAACTTTTAAGAAAGGAAAAAAAATATAGAATGAACAAGAAACAGAGAAAAAAATCAATTATTTAAAACCGTTGCATAAATACAACATTTTTCTCTCTGTTAGACAACATTTTACCTTTAAAATTTGTTATATGCTTACGTAAAAGAGACTTCATTAATTACAATAAATATATAATATGCCCGCTATAATTAGTGACGAGATGAATATTTTCTGTCAGTAAAATCTTTTGTCTCATCAGTAATTATAACAATATCCATTATTAAAGTTAATTAACATATTTTAAATAATATTTTTCGACAATATAAATCTTATCAAAATATTACGACCAGTAATCAGTTAAAATACCAATAATATAGTTTCAAAATGAGTTATTGTAGTGCGGGCAATATCTGTAATCTTGAATTATCCTGCATTGTTTCTAGCAATTTCATTATGCTAGGATGGAATATAACAATCTCCTTAACTAATTTAGTCAATTGCTATTTTGTAAAGACCCACATTTAATGAGTTCTATGTTTCTAGATTTGATGAGCTTTTCATAAAATTAATTAGGTACAGTATTGAAATCATTACAAATTAAAGGACGTAAACTCTTTATTAATTTATTTTTGTCGGTTTTTTCTATAAACTTTCTTAAATTTTTTTTATTCGAAATTAATGTTTATAAAGTGTCAATTCATACAAATGTAAATAAGAAAATTTTATAATTAAATTCCAGCGGAATGCATTAATTCTGGAATTTATAAAAATTTATTTGGCATTCCGAATTTCATGTTATGGAATACGTAATGAAAATTATTTATAATAAATTATGCCTTAAATATTATCTGCAAACAGTATTTTCTGATCGCATTTAACTCATTATAGCTAATTCTACAGGTTAAAATTAGTTTATAACTTAAAAATTTGATAACAATGTCATCGTTTATAAATAAGAGCTTATTATGTGATGATAAAACAGCAGAAACGCATATTAAATTTGTTTAACTCATTGTTACGTCATATGTCGCTAAATATATCAGCAACGTATGACGTAACCATAAGATAAACGACGTTTTATAAATACATCGGCAGCATATGACGTAATAATTACAGAAACATTGGAGATCATTTTGCATTACAAATCATTGAATTGTTACATTACAGATCATTTTTGCATCATCAGTCATTGTATTATTACAATCTACTGTTAAATTTCATCCCGTTTTATGGCATCTATTGTTACGTCGCTGTTCATTGTTTGAGGATATAGAGAAAGTAGTCTATAAAATAGAGAAATGTAAAACTATTGCTATAAAAAATTTTCAATTAATCTTCGAAATTAAATTGAATTTTCACAATGCTAACCGAATTCTGAAAAAAAAGTTCAAAAATTAAATAAGGTTCGAAGTTTCTAGGAATTTTTATATACGTTTTAAATATATCATTAATGTAAAATCCTTTGCGTCGTTTAACCAGAGATATTTTCGATACAGTTAAAATCCGAAAACATAGGAACAGTCCATTACCATGAAATGGGACATTAAATAAATGGGACAGTCCTTGTTCTAAACAAGTCGACTACAAGAAAACACTTTTAATCTCATATACAAACTTTCAGAAAGTGAAAAATAAAAATAACTTTAAGAACTTCTACTGCATGGTTTCTTCTACTCCCGTGAAATTTTGATATTTTTTATTTTTTTGTATTCAATAGGCTACTAAATAAAATTCCGGTCATTTATTTCAACAAACTTTTGATATTAGAAGCAACTTTTTAAACGATAATATCAGTTTAATGTCATCTTAATATGGTGTAGAAAATAATAAATATCACGTGATAGAATCATTCGATACCGTAGAAGGAATTCTCTGAAGCAGAAAAAATTATAATTAAGTCAAAAAATTATTATTCTGCGTGTTTAGCTAATTTTAATATAAAATAAAGAACGATTTTCTACATCACGTCCTTCGCATTTTGAATAAAATTGGATATACTTTCTTTATATCTTCCAGCTAATGTCGAAACGAACTAATCTCGATTATTTAAAGTATGGTAACCATAAAAATGCGACATAAATATGAAAATTACTTTAGAAAGATGCTGATAATAATCCTTAATGTTGATAATATTACAAATGGCGATTGCTTGGAATGTTTGTAATTTATATGAATAAATTTTTTCTTGGTATAAAAAAATATATATATTTTTTGGCTTTAATATTGAGGTTATATATATATATCGAAAAATAACAAAGCGAACTGTAAAGGATCTATGGTAACGTATTCATATTTCAGAAAAGTTTTACTACTTTATGGCCGAGATTGGCGAAGTAGTAAAATAGAAAAACAGTAAAACATTTTTCGGAAGTGCGATTCTACTAAAACAAAAAACAGTAAAGCATTGCAGTAGTAAGTTTCATAATGTAAAGGTAGAATCGGAATTGTTTCATATTCGTTACAATAAAAAGGAATAAAGATAAAAATTAAACATAGCTATAGGGTAATATCAAAAAAGAACGAGTAGTTACGGTTGATTTTGTTTTGCTTAGCAAAATGCAGTCCACGAAACATTTATATATTTTGGTCAAAAATCAAACATCTGGAAGCTTTCAACATATGACTTATGGAGGAGATATAAGGCGAAGCAGATAAAGTAGATGTGGTTTGTTTCGGAAAACTTCGTCGTCAGCCATGCCTATCATTCTTGGAGGAAATATTGAATGCTATGTTTCATGTCTATCATTTATCCCTCCTATGTGACTAGATTCGAGGAAAAAGTAAAAATACCGAGGGAAACATTACAACAGTTTACTTCATTGGGTAATCAATCAAATGCAGACGCTTGCTTCAAAATTTAATTATAATCTTATTGATCAATACAATGGAAAAAAAAAACTCTTTATCTAATATAAATGCAATAATATTGAGATGTGGAATTCGTTATGTCGATAAAAGTATATCGCTAGAAGTATTAATGTTAAATTATGCGACGGGGAGTATAGTACTTTACTTGTAGAGTTCTCAAATGGAGCTGGTTCAATTTTCGTAGAAAACTAGCTATGACATTAATTTTTTTAAGTTGTTCCGAGAACCTGGCAGTGTTTTTTTTAATATGGATCATTTCGAAGGAAGTTTTATATTTTAAGTAATCCAATTAAGGAAAAGCACGAAAATAGAATTAGCGTACTGTGCATTAAACGTAGACAAAAATGCATTTAAAAAATTCAAAACGTGAAAATAAAAAATGCAAAACGAATATTTTAAAAATGGATAAAAGAAATCTATTCAATCACTTTAATTTCTACACTTTTTTCCCTCTTTTTTTCTTGAAGTGTAAAATAACATTTACGAACATAAAAATTGTAACCATTTATAATAAAATAAAACTCCTATGGTCAGTTTGACTTTTGTAAGACTTGAGCATGATTGTACATCTTTGCACAGCAATGTTTGCACTGTTTTTGAATCGATAGTTTCAGTAAAGTTCTTTGCTTCACCCATGTTTACACTGTCTGTTGGGAATTTTGTTGTCTCTGACTGAAATTGTTCCCTTGTGATGTTTTCTAGTATCAATTGTAGTTAGATGTCTAGGAAAGGACGTTTCTCTCTATTTGAGAGTGCTTGGAATTTCCTTTACCATCTGATCTGTCATTAGATGATTTGGATGCTTGAATGGAAGACTAAGAGCACTCCTCTCGTTATTAGCATCGATTATTTTTCCAAAAGATATGAAATGTTCACAAAAGCACGAAATTTATTTTAAGTATATAATTCAGTTTGGACAATCGGATTTTGAAATACACATTCATTTTTGAAAAGAAGATATTCTGTTGGACATCTTGACAGAATTTTTTATTGTATTGTCCAATTAAATGTTTGACATTTAATCGTTGTATATACGCATAAAATGTTTATTACTTTTGCAATATCGCGAATTTTGTAAGATTTTTATGTTTTCTTCGCTTAAACTGTTCAAAATATCTGTGCAATTACGTAAAAAAGGAAAGAAACTATCTGCAGTCTGGATGTTCTTCATCAAAATTTAGTATTGATTGTGGTAATTTTTAATACGTTATGCAATACCAATATCGGTTACACATTTTCTGCAAACAAACTCGAATCTAGTTTAATTTAAAATATAAGTTAACATTGTTTTCGTTTTCGAAGAAGATTTTTTTCGATTGTTTTTCTGTTATTCTTGTACTCTCTTTTCGCTTATTGACTGTCTTTTCTATATTCGTTGTCACTGAAATTTTATCTTGGTGTTCTATCGTATCTTCTAGTGTAGCGAAATTATCTGCTTTTATTTTTTCTTTAAATTAATAACATACAAACCAGCACAACAATCTATAATTCCATTTTCTTCGGCCCTCAAAAAAACTCAAATCAATAAAACAACAATTTAAAAAAATCAACAATTTGCGAAGAAACAAACAAAAATCCAATGAAACAAAAGAACGAAATAAAATATAATACATTGAATCACAAATTGAAAAAAAAAACTTTGTACAAATTAACTCAATATTTTCCACGAAAATTCTCTAAGGAAACTTTCCTTACTTATCTTTAACCATTAAAGTTACTCGTGGGAAAGTCCTCTAACTAAAACTTAAAAATAAAAAATAGATAAAATAGATAAATATTCTTATAAAAAATTAAGCACACATCTTTAAATTTTTACAGAAATTCTATTTTATTAATAATTAAAACTGAGGAAAAAAAGTTTAAAACATGACTCTTTCCTTTGTGTCATATCATTAAATAATAAGTATAAGAAACTTTTGCAGAATGAAAAGATAAAAAATAAAAATATTTAAATATGATACATTTAGACTAAGATCTGTAAAATTTGTCGTGAGAATTTCTCAATCTGTCTTTTGTATATTTGATGAGAGTTTGCGTGTTTCGATAATCGTGTTAAGATCGTTTTTGTTTCGAGTTTTTTTTTTCCCCCATTTATGATATGAAAGTCAGATTCACTCGACCGATATTATGATATTTTATTCATTGAACTAACACCGAATTCTTCTCACTTAAATTCATTCGTTTAACTCCATTTGAAACCAAACGTAATGATCGAAAGAAAATTTGCATTAGCTTTTTATGATATCTTAAATGTAAAATTTCATAATTTACGTTTGTTTTTTATTCTGGTGGAAAAAAGCTTCGGTAATATTTTTCATTCGAATGAGTAGAAAAAGGTGATTTGAGTTAATAGAATGATATATTGTTCCTGCAAAGTGACATGAATGTGCATAAATGTACTGAATGATCTCTAGCGTACTTATGAGAGAAACCTCTATTCATGCAATAAATTCTAATCAAATAACAAATTTCCAATTAAAATTAAAGAAAAAATAAATTACAATGAGCAGAATCGTAATTGCTAGCCACCTGCTTATATTTATCAAAGACAATACCGTTAAATTGTGAAAATGTCTTCATAATTTTCAAACGTTGTTTCTTATCTATAATACTAAATTTTCTACTGCAAATATTTTATTGTACCTCCTTACATAATAGCATTTTATAATATTTTAAAAGAAATAATAATTTACTGACGTTTCCGACATCATAAAGCAGATGCGTTAACGGTTATTATGTATTACGACCCTATAAAGTATAACTCATAAATGGATTTATGTTAACACGTCTTAAAAGCATTATTATCATCTACTGACTACTGACGGCGTTAAACTTAAATTTAAAAAAGAAGACAAAAAGAAGATAACTTATTATTGTAGAATTTTTTTATTTTTCGTATTAAACATAAACCCATTCTAATTGTTTTATATAGAGAAAAATATTCGACGACACGTCCTAAAATTATTATTTATGTGTATGTTAATAATGCTTTGATGGTCCGTTTTCATTTATGCATTAATCTCTGGTTTACTTTCTCAAACTTATTCTAGCAAGAGAGAAGATTAAAATTTGGGTAAGCACAGAAAATATTCACCGGTCGTGACTGTTACCAGTGGAAAGCTACTTCCAATATAGTCAACTGACACTTTGAGATTAGGAGAGTGACGTAAGGGTATGAGGTAAGACGTCCGTCTTGTCAACTTGCACGGTCATGAAACACGGACACTGAGGAAAACAATCAATCGCCATGGTTCCGGTTTCCGGAGAGAAAATTCCATTATCCAACCTGCGATTTCATCAACAAGTCGGCTAAGGACATCAACATCCACCGAGCATGCGTATTGACTGACCTCGATGGCATGTATGAAATATCTATTTCTTTCTTCCCTTTTATCGTTCGAGGGTGCTAAAAATTAATAACGAAGCACACACGTCAAGAAAAATAATAAAATCCAGCAATCAATCATCGGGGTTCAAATTTTAATGGTAGTTTGGGTTGCGGTTTGGTAATGATGTTTCTTAACCTGCTTGATAATTAAGAAGGATAATTTTCGGGTTGATGTACTCTTTAATAGCTTCCGTATTGCAGAGGATGGTAGAAATACTGATTAATTATGTAGTTGTTTGTTCTCACTACTTCACCAGTTTCTAAAATGCTTATTTTGAATTATCTGTATGTTTAGGAATTTATTTCTGGCACAGATGCTAAAGTACAAGATTTATGCTTTTTAAAAACCATATTAATTCGTCTTTCGTTCTACAACAATATTTACTCTTCATTTATCTTTGTTCCATTTACTTTATGTCAATCATTACGCTTTATTCTTTCCAATTCAATTTCTTTTTCATCAATTTGCCTCAAATATGTCAACCATTTGGTCCTGTTTATGCCAAACTCTCATAAATTCCAAAACTTTCTATCTTTTTTCGCATTTTCTAAGCATTTTCATTGTGCTTATAGAAAATTGTTATTATTTTCCTTTTCTTTGATGTCGTTGATACTTTCAATCACTGGTATATATCAATAAAAATCCAAATGTAAGTCTATAAAAGGTGAAATTAGATGGTTTTTCTTTCCAGTTGCAGCCATTTAAACACATCAGATAAGTAACTATTTCTGTTGTGATAGGTTAACAATAAGATGGTTCCATCTATTGGTACGTGACTCTTTGCAATAGAAGTTTCGGTAACGATAAATAGAAAAATCTATTGAGTCTTCTAAACACAACTGAAACCTTTTCAATCGCCAGATAACTGCTCCTTCAGACACGATTTCGAAGGAACGCAATGAGGTTAACGCAATGCCTTTAGGCTAAAAAAAATGTTTTTTTTTTTTCAGTTTAAACTGATAGTATACAATATTTTCAAGGCTTTAACTTTTAGTGCGAATCATAAAATATCGATTAAGATCAATTAAAATTTATACGTTTCGATGAATTTTCCGGTTTTCAAATTTTTCGTTTCTTTATTTCTTTTAATATATTTTGTCTCAATTTGTGGTGAAATATTGCTGAATCTTTATCATCCTGAACTTATTTCTCTCAATTCGTATCTCGCTGTTAATTGCTCCTTTCTCTGTTCTGTATAACATCAGCCTTTCCTGCTTTGTATCTTGTATGTCATCCTGCTGTTTTATCTCAATCATGACAAAATTTATATTCTGTCTCCTTTATATATAAATCTTTTATTTTATCTCCTATAATGTTATCCTTTCTCTTCTGTTTTCCTTTATGATATCTTTTCAATATCATATTTGTCAATCACTATCTTTTCTGACCTATCTTTCAAATTCAAATCCTTTATGTTCATTTTTTTTTTCTCTAGTAAGATGGACATGTAGACATTTCCATCAATATTTCAATAATTCTTCTTTCTCGTTTTTCAATTATGCTAACCAGATTGAGTTATTTTTTCTTTATTCCTTAGATATTTTTCTGTCTATATATTTGTATTCTTTATATAAATTCTGTTGCGAAAATAGCTCGGCTTACAACTGTCTCGAATAAATCGTATAATTTATTATTTAAAGTTATAATAGAAAAATAAAAAAAAGTTATAAATCAAAAATATTTAAACAAATTCCAATGCAGTATTTGACCAGGACAAGTTTCTGTTTTCCTCTTCTAATGTTAACGTATTCATGAAGTCAGTATAGTATTCGAACGTAAGGAATGTGTGCTGGACTGGGAGATAAAAATACATTCCTTCTCCTTAGAATCGCAAGATGGAAGGAGGAAGAAAAAGAAGAAGAAGAAAAATATGTGGATTTTTTCCCTTCCTGTTTTTTTCTATATCGATACTCAAATGAAGGTAGGTACCCAAACATCCTTTACGCAAGGATTTCGACTTAACTTTCGTTCATAGTTAAAAACTTTGGGGATTTAACTCTTGTTTTTAGGTTAAAAGGATTTTTCTTTAGTTCCATTTTATTTTCCTTAAGGAAGTAGAAAGAAATACTTTTTATTCTTTCATAAAATGACTTTTTCGAATACATCTTCAAATATTATATTGAATAACAAGTTTACGAAAGAAGGAAAAAATCCATTTTATTTTCTGAAGATTTTGGAATTTTTTTTCTTTTAAGTTTTAATTAAGCATAAAATCTTTTATATTTAAATTTTATGCAGAAAAAATGTATACCATTTTTTTCTGGATAAAATAATTTTCTAGATGAACTTAGCATATTTTAAATGATAATTCTTACATATATTTAACTATTCTTCCACCATAACTTTTAAAATTTTTAATTTTCGATCGAATTCATAGTGAAGTTTGTCATATGTAAAATAATTAATTAAATTAATTATTTAACATGAACTTTCTTTTAAAATCATACGGTCTTGACTTTTACATATAAAATATAAGAAGAAAACGAGAAGAAAACGTGTATGTGACATGGCGGCTTGTAAAGCATATGATAATTCATCGACTGGGATGACAGACGATCAAAACTAACAATGTCCCAAGTCTCTTAGTCTTTACTTTTGATGACCGAGTTGACATCTAATCCTTCGAGAAAAAGAAAAGAGCATTCACTTCTAGAATTTTCGAAAATAATCTCTAACATGAGAAACCTTGTACACTTCATCTTAAGATAAAAGCATGATTATTTTGAAAAATACTTTTATCCTTTCTATAATCTCTATTTTAATAAGAGAACATCATTTTAAATTTGAACCAGACAAAAGATAAAATAATAAAAGCATTAAGCGTTCACTTATTACTGACATTTTAGATTATATAATGTAACCTATACCATTAATATTATTATTATTGAGCTTGCAAAAAAATAAATTTTTCGAAAATTTTTATTAATCTATGAAAAGAATATTAAATTATTTAAATTATTAAAAATTTTCGAAAAATTAAGACAAAAGAATGATGATTTTAACAGAATAAGCTCTGAATGGGAGAAACAAAAGATGCGGCTTTTCACAAAGAGACATTTCAATTATGTTCTTTAGATAAATAACAAACGAAAATTTCAAAGAGAATAATTGAAAATTATAAACTATTTTTAGTAAACTTTAATTAAGTTACAAAAGTTAAGAAAATATAAATAAATAATGATCATTTAAAGCTTGTTGAAACTATACATCATCATTGGAGGAACTCAAACGCTTGAAGAAGATAAACACACACACAAATCAATTAATTGTGACTTTTGAAATTACTTTTTAAATGGCAAAAACAGATTTTATGAACATTAAACGTCTCTATAATACAACAGAAAAAATTCTATTAAGGAATATATTCATTTTCAGACAAATATTCCTTAACAAAGTTACTATAACAACTATAAATAAAAGAAGAATAATTAAAAAATTTTAGCAAAGAAAATAAAATTGTACTAGTTAATAACTTTTTTTGGAATGCATATAGCTACCGAACAGCTTCATTTATTATCTATGGCCAGAAAAAATCGGATGGAAAAATTTGTTATAAATTTTATAAAACATTCAACAACTTACCACGTCATTCAACCATTTGATTGAACGTAAATTACCATTTTGCGTGCAATTTTATCCTTTTTCTGTGCTTTTTTAAAGGCACTGTATTTACATACCTTATCTGGAAGATACGTAATATTCGTTCGATAAAAAATCCATTGGGAATAAATTTTTCTTTTAATAAATATTTAAAAAATAAAATGCGATATCATGAATTTGAAGAAAAATTGAAATTCGCTCGATATATATTAATCCTAAACATAGGATAATTAATTGTTCCATCTGTTTCGTTGAGTAATGTGAAAACTTTGATAAATATGTTGGCCAGAGCACCAGTGAAAGTTTATGACGCCATTTTCTTTTTCAGTTATCTTATAATCAATCCTATTCTTCCTTAATATATATATTTTTTTGGCAATTTAATCCTTAATTATCTTCAAACTCGTCACATTTTGATGATTGCCATGGATGATAGCTAATAGGTTAAAGGTGACTAAAACAGATGACAATTGATAGATAACGTGACAATTTTAACTGACATAATTAATAGATAATAGATGATGACAGTATTATGACAGTAATAGATAATCAATAACTATCGATTGATTTTAAATGAATTTTAATGAATGTCGCATTTTTTTCTTTTCTATATACCTGTTCTTATTTTCTAGAATATTCAGTTATTCTTAATAGAAAAAAAGCATTTTATTTTTTACAAAAACAGAAGATAATTTTTGAATTCTGAAAAAATTTAATATAATATAACTATATAATTAATAAGTGAAGGATGGGATGAAAGCGCAAACAACCAAAAACTCTTCCAGCTAATTTATATTTTCCTTTAGGCCATTATTAACATTCTTTCATAGATAAAAGTTAAACACGAAATGTTAGTTTCTTTTTTTTTAATCACATTTTTGATAGATAGCAGATAAACTGGATAATAGATAACTCGGTTTTTATTATGATTTTCACAAACTCCATTATAATTCAGTCATCATTATTATTGATTTCTGTAGAGAAAAAAAATTAATAAAAAATAGCAAGATTTATATTATCTATCACATATTTTTGCTGTTCATTTATCCTCAATTTCTGCAAGATTGGGAGAAATCTAATCTAAAATTTCATTTTTCAGTGAAGAGTTATTTGTACATTAAACGATAATTAACATTAAAGAAATAAATGATAGACTTTTAATCTGGCATCAAAACACCTTACAAGATAAAGGCAGAGGAATAGAAACAGGGAGCAATTTTCTAACAAAAGATGGAGATTTGTGCCTCCCTTTTGTCATGCAAACAGCCAGTTTAGTTTTTCTAACCCAGTCGACAAGCTCTAATTACACAAACTCCTTGCAAATTACT
>WUQG02073163.1:0-27297 GCA_011317285.2 Androctonus mauritanicus | reverse complement strand
TCTCCCTGCGCATGGTGCTGCGGTTCTACTGCCAAAATACCCTCTCCCCCCGCTCCCCCAATTCCTGGAACATGGCTCCTATGCACTTTGGAGTTTGCGATGCCATTGAAGTCACTGCGAGTTGTCAGGTCCGCATTCAAACGGGCTGGGTTCTGGTTCCAGTCCGGGTGTTCCAGGGTATCGTCAGTACGCGACGGGCAATTCATTATCCTGATGGAAATTGGGGTAGTAAAGCTTGTTGAAGCGAAGGAACGTAAAGCAAGTAAATGCGTCTGTTTGTCTCTCTAAGAATCTGATCACTGCGTCTAAGATTATTAACTTCCATTACTAGTTTGTTTAAATATTCTTTAGTCGGACAACTGGCAAACTCTGCTGTATAACAGATGCGTTATTTCTAATCCCAAAATAAAAAAAATAAAAAAAACATTTTGAAACTTTACAGTTTCGACGAATAAGAATATATTTTTCTCTCTCTTAATGTTCCGGAATGATTTCCTATAGAAAGTTTTGAAGGCCTAGCAGTAAATCTACGCTCCAGGCCTTTGTTCGCTTCTTAAACACTGAAGCTTAAACAGCGAACAAAGGTTTTCGGAACCTCGTAATAAAGTTCCAATTTTAGTAATGGTTGCAGGCTGTGAATATAAATATTTACACGTTAATTAACGAAATTGTTGTATACGTACGTTACGGAATAAATACGAGTTAGGAATTTGATCCGAATTCTGTACAAGATTATTTAACAGTAGCACGGTTTTGCAGTGATAGCGACTGTTATTTGATCCTAGTATAAGACGATCGACTATGATTTGTAAGAAGAGATGCGAAATGGGACTAGTCGGGATTTTTGCATTTGGAAATATCTGCAGCGTTTTCATCTCATTGTTATCCTCGTGATGGGATCTTCTCGAAGAGATCTTATTTGACGACACTTGTAACTGGCAATGGATATTTATACCTTGGAGTAACGCCGTTTTTTGATTAAACGTACGCTGATAGAGTTTTTAATATTAAGTTTAAAACAGTTTTTGGACTGATAAAAGATATTTATTTGCTCAATAGGGCTTCTGTGGGACCGGTAGAGCTATTGTCTGGAACGACAATAGTATTGTCTGAAGTAGAGGAACTGCTCTCGTCCACCCCCTGTTGGCACCTTGTCGATTCGAGGCCGCAGAGTTTGTCCCTGCAACGGTTGCGGCCTTCGAGGGGAGATCCCACAAATATTAACGATGAACAATCCGGACGAAGCCCGGTGGGGAGTCTGATGGGGCTAGGGACGGTTTGACAAGTTGGTTGCTTTACTTTCTAATCTGACAGATTTTAAATGTCGAGACTCGGATCGTTTCCTAGATTATATAGTAAATTCTGGATTTCGGGAGTTACATCCCTTATATTGACAATCTTGTCGAGATACAAACGATCTCTGAGCTATGTTTACAATGACGTCAGTAGTTTTCTCCATTCGTTTCCGTTCTTTCCTTCCGCTTTCTTCTCTCTTTTGTGTGACAAACGTATAGCGGCCTAGTTGATTCAGAAGTAGACAGTTTTGAACAAAATGAAAGGCAATCTCGTTAGGAAAAACACTTGGGTGCTCTGCGATACGTGAGACGATTGCTTACAGAATAAACTTCGGATCGGAATCGCCAACTTCACACAAGTTGGCCGTGCATCCGAAAATAAAGACAAAAACAAAAAAAAATGACTTTAATTATTCCGAATCATTCTATAATTACCTAATTACTATTTAAAAATCTGTTAAATTTATGAACTCGGGTGTGTAGAATAATGTTTTCTGTTTAAGGATGACAATTTAAAATCATTTCACTTTCGGTTATTTATTTAAATTTTAACTCGGTTTATAAATTTTCAATGAAGAGAATTATAGTTTTTTTTTAAGAATCAATTATATTTTATGCAAATTTGGGCTACAGTATAATGTGGCATTTAGTTTATTTGACGTGAATTTTTAATCCAGTACCTCATTCTAGTTTTAAATTAAGCAGACTGTATAATGTATTCTTTACTTTTTAAATATTTTAATGAAAAATTCTAATTTGTTTACTCCACTGTTTCGCTTTCCCCCTGATTTAATAATATTTGATAGTCCAAAAATGTTGGTTTTAATAATGAAAATGATCATAATAATAACAGTTTTCAATTATCTTATTTCGTTTTCTCATATTTTATTATTAATTGGATTGTTTAATAAAGATTTCTCGTCGGTTATACGGAACGAAGGATTAAGGTCATTCGAAAGTTATTATTGAATAAAATTCTGAATTAAAACGAGTATAAATATCATTAGACCATTTTTAGCATACTGTCTAAAAGTATACTTTCCTTTGATAATTTATCTAACGTGACGAAGATAGAAAAGTTTTCGCACTATATTTAGCTCTTTTTATATAATTCTGTATAATTTTAAACAGCCATCGATGTCTTACGCATTTATATTTTATATAAAGTTGCCACTAACGTTTATTTTAACAAGATGCTGAAGTATATAAAACGTTTAATGAGCTTGTAAGTCTGATTATTAAAACTGGATTGCTTTCGCTACAGTATAGTGATGCTTTTCATACAATTTAAAACGTTTTTTTTTTCGAAATCGGAGGATTCGTTATAATTTAATAGACTCGAAAGAAATCTTTTAAATCTTAGATAAATTACGAGCGGAAAAACATTTAAAAAGTATGATTTCCGTTAAATTTTGTTATGTTTTGGGAACTATATACGTAGATTTAAGTAGATAATTCAGATTATCTATCTAAATCCAGATTGATCTGTTAATTTTTATTCATTTTATTTTATTTATCATTAAAAACAATCGGAATATTTATTACTTTGACATCAAATCTTATTTTCTTCTTATTTACTCCGACCTAAACTTTAAATAGATCTATGCATAAAAATTACAATTTGTAAGATGCACGTCCTTTAAAATTATCAATGTGAGCGACTGCATATAAATAGACCACTTAGCTAAGGATGCCGAACTCGGTTTCCTCCATTTTGATTCTGGTTTAAATCCATTCTTGGAGTATTTTAATACGTTTTTATGATAGACAGACCCGATTAGTTTCGGCTTTTAAAGTGATGCGGTTGGATATAATTATAATTAAACCTTATTGCTGGAAAGAGAGAGAAAATTCTAGCCGCTTGCGGATCGAAAAGCGAGCATCTTCACTACATGTGTTCTATCGTTTATAGAGAGATTAGGTCTAATTGACATATGTGTCTTAGTTTTCCTCCACCAGAGGGAAGCTGTCACTACTTTTCCTCAGGCAACTACCTCGGGCATATCAATAAAAATTTGGCACTTTTCCAACCGAGGACTGTAAAAAGATAATCTATATCCAAAATTTATCACGGTCCCCATACCTATATCATTAACCTCTGTACGAATAAAAAAAAAAAAAATTATAACAAATGGAGGCTAGATTATAAAAAGTAAACATATTTTAAGCTCCGAAACGACTAACATTCCAGGCAGTGACTTTACGTCAGAGCTAGTATTTAGTTTCTATAAAACGTTTTCTCAGTTGGTAATAAAGTATTGCAGGGGACATTGTGACCAACAGAAGCCTCCACTCCCAACATTCTGTCGAGTCTTCTAAAAGACTGTATTCAGAGCGGTAATTTATGGACGGTTAACCTCGCTCATTGACCACATCAGCAGTGTCCAAGTACCAGCCCCACACCCTCCTACATAGTCCTCGATGTCGTATTTGTCTGCAGGCACGTAACCGATAGTCAGTTTTACTGAATGAAAACTACCCCGACCTAACTTGGAAAGTATTATTGATAGTTAGCAGTTACTCGACTCTTTTTATTCAACAATAAATTCGCTCGTACAATAAAACAACAACCAAAATAGAATAAGTTCTAGTATAATGTGCTTTTGTGCTAGTGATAGATACTGCAGACATCTGTTGTGTACTTTGAATGATTTATACAATAATATGGATTTTTGACTAACGTTATGTATATAGATTTCAAGTTTATTATTATAAATATGAGACTAAACTCGACCGCTGTCGTTAGCTAGCTAAAATCATTCTAGATCTAAAGATCTAGAAGCTACTGTAGAGCTTATAGGAATTGTTTTAGATCATTACTAGAGTAACTCTACAGTATTCTCATTACTAGAGTAGCTCTATAGTACTAGAGTACTTTAGAGCTTATAGGAATTGTTTTAGATCATTACTATAGTATCTTACTAGAACAATTCCTACAACCTCCATAGTAAGATGGTGAGGAATTCTATTATTTTATTTCTACTAAATATTATTTTAAAAGCCAAATGTGTTTTTTAACTTTGTATTGAGATGAATATATCGACAAAAAAAATAATGTTTGTTTCATACTCAAAATATACTTACAACATGCAGTATTTTGTACACCAATAACATATTTTGTAGCGTTATTTAAACGTATTTATGCAAATAAATCGAAATCTGTTTGTGCTAACTAGAATCATTTTTATTAATCGAACTACCAGATATGTGAATTAGAATTTCGATTAAAACTTGTTAATGTAAGCAGATTTAAAGTTACTTAAATATTGGAAACACGGAATCGAATGTCGTTAAGCTTAAGATTAAAACGTGTTTATTTCGGTAACGTTTTTTGCTATTTTCATATTCCAGAATCTCGAAAAATATATAAATATTGATTTAATGACAAAAATAGTTGTTTAGGAATTTAATAATATTAATAATATATTTTAATCCTATTTTAAACATTTGAAAAGCTCACGTTTTCTTCAAATTTTGTATACTCTCTTCTAGGAATATAAAATTGAAGTTTGGCAGTCGAAGTTACCACCACCCGTACGTATATAGTCTATCTGCTGTCGGAATCTGTAAGAAAATTTTCTTAAAAAAATAAAATTGTTTAAAAAATTTCTTAATGACTATTAATGAATATAACAATTTTTTTATTAAATTAATCTACGATTTAATGCGTCCAAGGCTAACTCAAAATTTTGTTAATTGTTTTTTTAATAATATAATTTACCGACTTTATCAGGATGTAATGAATGTCTTACAAAGTTAGATAAATGCATAAGCTTAAAAAAATGATTACATGTATACGAATTTTTATATACAGTAATTTATTTAACTGAAAATCTCCCGCTTCTTCGTCCCTTTCGTACGAAGTAGCCTATATTCTATCGTTAAAATCTCTAAATCGCGAATTTTAGGACAACTTAGATTGTCTGTGTGCCTATATGCCTATATTTGGAACATGTTTACTATCCATTAGTGATAAATGTACACTTTGTAAACTATTTTATAGCCACAATAGAGACGGAGAACTAAGTCATAAATTAGTAATTAGTTGTACAAAATGCAGTTGGTTTCGCTTTGTTTACTCATAAATAAAAATGATTCATGGTGTTTGGAAAAGTAGTTCTTCTATATTTGTCATTTGGAATATATATATAAAACTCATAATTTCGGTTAATAAATATGTTATTGTTCGGTTTCTTATATTAATTAAAACAAACTAATCAATATATATATATATATTTTTTTATTTTTTCAAAATATCTAAAGAACAAACTTCTATAATTCGTCTTTCGGAATTTCTCTTTATTAATTTAAAGTTTTCTAACAGAGAAAAAAAAGAGAGAGAGAGAGAGATTGTGGATTGGGATTTTTAAACAAAAATTAGCTTATGATTCTAGTGCAAGCAACATGACTTTTTGCTACTGATAGATGAAACAAGCTAAATTAATAAGCGGAGAAACTCTTTAATTTAATTTTGCTGTTAAATATATTTATTCCTAATTGATTAAGCTAATAAAGTTTTAAAAAATTAATAAATCAAACTTCGATGCCGAAGCAAAAATTAAAAATAATAAAAAAAAAATTCTAGAGTGGAGTTTTAATTAAAATATTTACTCATAAACACTGCAAGTGATGGGGGAAGAAAAAAACGCACGCGCTGCAAAGGAAAAAGAAATAAGGGAATTTATTAGCACGTGTGTGTGTTATTGATAAAAGCGGCGTTTGAAAAATGCATTTCTGTACATTTTTCAATCAACTCGATGTCTGGCAGATAAGCGGCGACTAAAGGTAAAGGCTACCTACCTGAAGCGACGAAGAGAGAGAGGCATCGTGCACGGCCACTACTACAGGGGAGGTACTGAGTGGCGTCAATATTTCCCACCAGATGTCGTAGCGAGTCTACTGTTGACTGAATAGAAAGCTTTGGCAGGAAGGAAGGTACTGATTTCTGCTATTGTGGAGTTGAATACGTGTTGTGAAATAAGATCCGGTTACAATGCACCATTTGTGGCCAATACAGACTTTGTCAAACTGGCCAGCAACTAAGGCGTCGATTCTGACAGCTACTTATTGGATTTCATTATTATTACTAAATAACTCTTAGTACCCCGCTTGTTTTCCTTTATCATCGCGGTCCACCTCCATTTCTCCGCCGTTTATTTAAATAATCGTCCACAGTTTCACCATTTTTGTTAGTGTTGCGCTTAGATATCTACCGAAACTCGTATGTAATACGGTAGTGGCTGTCGAATAACGTTCGGCTAGGGCCAAAAATGTAACGCTGTCTTGGCGAATAGTTTACAAGTTGGCAAACTATTTGGGCAGTTTTAAAATTAATTTTTTATTAGCCATTAACGGAGGTTGATTGTATTTTCAGCAGGCGATACAATATTAAAGTTTATTCTATAATTTAAAAAGAGTAAATAGGTAAAATTGTTTTGTGAAAGTTGGCCAGGTGAAGAGTTTGAAAGGGTTGGTCGGCGCCTTTGGAGGAAAAGTAATGTGTGTAAAGGAGAGTGATATAATTGTCAACATATTTTTAAATAGACAAAACGGTACATAATGAAATATAGAAAAATATTGTTGTTAGGCGTGCAAATTTCTCACACCTTGCTACAAAGACGACTTTCCTTTAGTTGGTGTTCTCGGCCACTCCCACTTACTCAGACTTACTCCGGCGTTGGTCCAATCGGAGCGCAGCTGGTAGTGGAAGATGCTGGAACGCTATTGGCTGGGGAGAGCGCGCGGTCTGGCTATTGTCAATCAATAACGCGTGGACTGGTCGCGAAGTTCCCCATAGAAAGAGAAGTGTGGCGGTCCGTTCGACATTCAGTAGACGATCTCGTCTCTTGTTGGCTCATAGTTCTGTTTTAAAACAAAGTTGGGCAAAAGTTTTTGAACTGAATCGCTCTATAACGTTAACAATAGTGTAGATATGTCGACACCGAAGTAAGAGAAAAAGGAGCAACAGTGACGGCGAGCCCGTACAGCGATCAGGCCTACTGGCGTCCTCTTCCCTTTCCGTTCCCAGCCGCCACGGACACCAGCATCATTAGGCCTAGCAGTAGTTGTCCTTGCCAGCTGTGCAGTAGCAGCAGCCAGCCGGTGGACCCCCAGCCCCAATCTGCTGCTAGCCCGACTAGTCTGGCCCCCATGGACCGCGACTATGGTGCCTACCATTACAATCTGCACACCAACAGCACCCCTACGTCGGGTGCCGGCATGGAGAGTGACTTAAAGGCTAATTCGGGTCTAGCGACTCATCATCATCCTCAGACAGCTCTGTCTGTCGTGTCCAGTCAACCCACCACTCCCAATTCGGTGGTGGAAGGTGGCGGAACCACAACGGGCAACACCGCCAGCAAGAAGGACCAAGATCGGGTAAAGAGGCCAATGAACGCATTTATGGTGTGGTCACGTGGCCAGAGGAGGAAAATGGCTCAAGAAAACCCCAAGATGCACAATTCGGAAATCAGCAAACGACTGGGTGCCGAATGGAAGTTGTTGTCGGAAGCCGAGAAGAGGCCGTTCATAGACGAGGCCAAACGCTTGAGGGCGGTACACATGAAGGAGCACCCCGACTACAAGTACAGACCCCGAAGAAAGACCAAAACTCTGATGAAGAAAGACAAATATCCGCTGACGGGCGGACTGCTGCCTGCCGATGGCAGGAACACGGCGGCCGCAGCGGCCGTGCAACAGGTGAGTCGTGACATTTACCCCATTAACGGTTACATGCCGAACGGCTACCCGACTATGATGCACGAGGCTTATCAACAACACGCGGCCGCAGCTGCCAGTTATAGTAGCCAGATGGCCGGTTATCCCCGTTACGACATGACAAGTCAGATGCACACTCCGATGACCACCGGTTCGACCATGTCCATGCCTTATATGAACGGAACTTCCAGTTATAGCATGCCAATGTCGACGGCTTACACCTCAGCTGGTGGACAGATGACCACGTCCGCTAACATCAAGTCGGATCCCAGCCCACCGTCGGTCGGACAAAACTCGCCCAGCGCCATGGCTGCTGCGGCTGTAGCCGCTGCTGCCACTAGAAGGGTCGGTTGCACAACCGACTTACGGGACATGATCAGCATGTATCTACCTGGAGAATCTGGTGATCCTAGTCTGCAAAGTCGACTACAGATGCAAAGTCACCATTATCCGCAGACTGAAAGTGTTGGAGCACTGAGTGCGGGGACCATGCCGCTGACCCACATGTAGCTAGTTAAGTGACTTTGAACTGGAACAGGCTATGTTGTACGTGTGCCGGTTTTCATAATAACCCACCACCCAGCACGTAAGTAATGTCTACCCATTCATCTGTTCGTTTCTAATGTGGCTGGGAGCTAATTTTAGTTTCTAGAAAACTTTGGTGCACCCCAGTACTATGTAAGAACTTGGTCTCTGAGGGTAGTGGGTGCAGAGGAGAGGGCTCCCGTACCTGAGTTTAGTCTAGTCGGCTGTGGACGACACGTTGTTCCATTCTATGTGTCAAGTGTTGTCGTGCGAGAAGTGACCGATATTTGCACTGTAGTTGTCCCTCTCTCTGCCTCCCATCTTGTACATAATGTCGCACGTTATGTAGTTAGCAGATGCCACACGGTTTGTTAGTTCATTGCAAAATAAATTGACAGAAATCTGAAGAATGACTTGCAGCCAGTGTTATCTTCCTTTTCATACAAGTCAATAATGAAACATTTCTAGCTTTAAACACATCTGTCCGTAGTCTAAACCCATACATCCAGTCCCAATTTTAGGTCTTTAAACAGCGGCCGAGTATCGACTATTCTTAAAGAATCGTATCTTGGCCATATTCTATCTTTTATTCGCTGTATATTTACATCGCGCCGATTAAAATTTTTCTCGCTATCGTCTCGTATTTCTAACATCTTTAGAAGGATACAAACTGATAGACAAAAGCGTGCACAGGGGAAACAATCGCGGGAGAACTCCAGCCCAATAATGTCTATAGGGGAATATATTTAGCTGACGTGGATGGAGGGGAGACGTAGTAATTGATCGTTCTCTGTTGAACCGCAGAAATTAATGAGCCGCGAAAGGTGAAAAAAAGTGTCCCATACGCGAGTTTAACCAACGTATTGGGGGCGACAGAGTGTTTTAAGCTCCATAAAATGCGTCTAAATTAAAACGCGAGATCTAATAATTTTTGTAGCCTAAGCCACGAGTCGTCCCGCTTAATCCGCTTAAACCTAGTTTTAAGATTAATCTATTTAAACTTATCCGTTACAAAATAAACTTTACACTTCTCCAAAATCGAAATCCGTGAAAAATCAATCGATCGCGACTCCAAAATTTATTTTCATCAACAGATGACTTTATGGATTTATTCCACCAATGATTAAGTACATCTCGTCTTTGTACTAAGTGGAAGAGACGGACAAAATCTTTTAACGACGTGAAAGGGGTAAAAAAAAAAATAAAAACCGTACAGCACCAAACATTCTCTAAATTACACTAAAGATCGATATTTGAAATAAGTCCAAAATCATCCCAAATATTCAACGTTAGATAATTTTTATCGGGTGTTAGCATTTAACCCAAAGACCTAATTTTAATGTATTGAAGCCCGCCATTCGCGCCAAAAATTAAACTGTTTTAAAGATCGTTGACCCGTCGCCAGCATAGAAATATATGTCTGTGACCTAATCATGCTAGTTTTACTTAGATCCGGAATAGTTTTATAATTACCTAAACGTAAAGCGCACATACCCGATTATCCAGCAACATCTACCAACTGAAACAATTTATTTCTATGGTATTGGCTAACTAGTATTTATGTATTTGATAGAATTATCAAGATAATTCATCCGTAGGATAATCTTACGACAGAAAAACCAGAAAATTTTACCTGCGATAGATTTTTTTTTTAATTTTAAAATTGGCAGGATTAAAGAAGTAATTTATAACACGAGGAAAAATGGGATGCGAGTGAGTCTACATCCTTTATGCGGTTAGGACCGGTAATAAATTGCGCACGAGACAAAATAACGGATGGCCAAAAGGATGTAGTAAAGTAAGGGGAATCCGTCTTGCAGCTTCGTTCTATCGTAAGAGGTGTTCCGCCGACGGCCCGGATCCCAGCTGTCTCTATGTGCAGGGTTAGCTGCAGGCAATGTTAGCTTTTGTAATGAATTTATTCTGCCTCATATCTCCCCACCTCATCTGTAACCGACTCGACCGAGTCGATTCCCTCACTTTCGGATCGTTCGCCTATCACCCTAATATCGCGTTTTAAAATAGGCGTGCTTCTATCAATAGTTCATAAAAGAGTAGAGAACCGATATTTTAAAGTCTGTGAGCCAAATCTACTCCACTCTTACGTGTTAATAAAATAAACGCGATTAAACGCCGAAAACTGTCGAATGTGTTTCGAAAACATTCGATTTAAAACGCTCGCTCTGCCTGGCCAAAATTATCTTTTGATCCGTTTTCCTATTTACAAAATGTGTTATTAAAAATAAGCATCAAAAAAACTTATCGTTTTTTTTTTTTTTTGACAAACTGCTCGACTATCACGTTTGAACGGAAGTAAAATTTCTATCTTTGCTTACGATGTTAAAGTATCATCTTGGTGGATCTACTATAGATTTTAAGGATGGCTGCAAAGAATGTTATTAAACTATTGTGCTTTGCTGCTATATCACCGTTTTCTGCTCGAACTAATATGGACGGTAACAGAAGTGGTGTTTCTGGCAAAAGTTATTCTCTTTCCGAAATTTATTTATGTCGGATATATCGCTGCGTGACATTGTTCTCTAGAGACGTTAAAAGTGGACTATGAATAATTTCGGTTTTTATCACAGCTCGATTTAAAGGTCTGGTAGAGCGTATTGTATGTAAGAAGTCGGATTGAAGAGGCGATCGTGTTTCGTTTCGAATCTCAGTCGAGAAAGAAAAACGGACTTGGAATGAACTAGAAGATGACTGAATGTATTATTCTGTGATTTCTAAAAGTCGGCCTGGTTTATTCGATGAGGCAAGAAACCACGCCTGATTTTAACTTTGGAGTTTCCTTCGTCTTTTATAAATGATTCTCGAAACGAGCTATAGTACAAAGAACTTGGACATGTTTAGAATAGCGTTTTTATATCGGAATATTCCAAGAGACGATAGGTCCACTCTTTTGCCACTTCGTTCTTTTCAAGAAAGTTTTTTTTCCCGTTCTTTTTTTTTCAGTACTTTGTTACGAATCATCTTGTAAGATCATTTTCTTATAGAAAAGCTTGCAACTTCAGGCCTACACTAAACTAGGCTTTCCTTTATATCTCTCTATTGCCAATCTTTCTTTTTTTTTTCTTCTTTTTTTTTTGTATTTCTGGATTCACTCTGCTTACTTTAAAAACCAATGGCGATAAAGTTAAAATTATTCAAATGGAATTTATATTGGAACATTTATTGGATTAAGTCGGGAAGTATTGAAATTGTTTACATATTTCGCAGCAGAAAAGACGTTCTGAAACTATTTTATTTCCGGATTATTCTGCTTATTAGTATAATATTACCGATGGAAGGAGGAAAATTGCTAACGAATTTTGCATATCTGTCTGTATGCCGACAGTGAAATTTTTTTTTCCTGTAAATAATTTGAAATTTTATCAACCGAAACCGGCCAGATATCCACGAAAAAAAAAAAAAACATACTGCGGTAGATGATGCAACGAGTTTACATCAGACTTAGACCTATTAATTGTTTTTAATCGATTCGATTAATCTGAGCACAAAAAATGTTCGAGTAGATTTTAAACATTCTAAATATTCAAGGAAAGAATTAAGTACAATAATCCTATTTCTAGCTTAAATTTAGATTATATCTACATCGAATTTATGTAGCCCCGCTAACGAGAACTTTAAAACACTAATTTAAGTTTTCAAAAGTATTTATAACACTATAAAACAGCGGGAAAGGAAACGATTTTTGAATATTTTTTTAATGGTTTCCTACATTTAATTGTGTTTTTTGATGATATTTCCGAAAATTTAAATTAAAAATTAATTTTCGGATTATTAATAATTAAAAAGAAAGAAAATTTGCGACAGACTTATTTTCGAAGTCAAAAATGTAGCGAAAGAAGAGAGAGTAGTTTCGAAATTTTCACAATGGCACCTTTAGGAACAATGCACGGTTTCGGACGAAATAATAAAGTAATTTAATTTCCTTCAAAAACCTTTAATTTAATTGAAAACATACTGGCAAAAGAATAAAATTTAATTCGCACTAAAAAAATTTATAGTTCTTAATATGGGGAGAGATAACAATATTAATGACGAGCCAGGGAAGAGCATCAGTTAAATTGCCATTTTCCGCCATAACTTCAGTTAAACCTATTTATCAAAATGAAAAATATTAGAAAAGCCCAAGAAAAATTCGTCGGAATTCGGTTTAATAAAAGTCAACTTAAAAGTTTAAGCTGTTTTCTATCCACTTCTGCCAGGAAGCAGAAGATGAACTCTCTCTCTCTCTCTTCTTTTTCATTTTCCAACGGCTAAATTAATATCCACTTTAATTAATAATAATTAAACAGCATAGTTTTATATCGTTTCAGATTGTTCCTGTAGCACGTACGCATCGACGTTTACAGGGAATAAAGTACGTTTTAAATGATTATTCTGTAGCATACATCGAAATTTGTTATTCTTACGAAATATAAATATTCTCGTTTTAAATTGCCCTACAATAGCGCATCAAATTTTTTATTATTATTTTTTTTCCATAGTAAACACGAAAGAAAATCTGTTTTAAATTTATAGTTTCTTGTATCTTGTGCATTAATATTTTTATAAAGCTGTGAATGCCCGTTTTAAATTTGTTTCTTTAATAACAAATCAATATTTATGGAAAACGGGATAAGAAAAACTTCCGTTTTGCGCCGTATTGAGTTCGGATTACGGAATTTATCACAACTTTATTAATAGTAAAGTGCCACCATTTTTTATCTAAATTTATATAAAGGTTTTACTTTCTATTATGTGAAACGAACATTATAATATCTAGAAAAATGAATAAGGTTTAAAAACAAAATAAATAAATTTTTGACACCATTACGCTTCAACCGTTTTTCTGTGCATATCGGTAATTTTTTTAATTATTAAATAATTGATTTAAAATCTGCTATCGACTCTAATTAAGTATCTGTTTAAGTCAATATTCTAAAGATAGCCCTTAAAATAATCGATTTAAGTATATCTTCCTCTTTTAAGGCTATCAAAATTAATTTTCTACGCATTAAAAGTATAAAATATACTCGAAACATGCTCATACTTTAAGCATACTAGAAAATTAAATCGACATTTTAGCATTGCCTATCTTTTATGTTTCTACTTAAGGCCATTTTTAGATTCATTCGCGAAACAAACTTACGCCTCTTTAGATTAAATTAAAACTTTTAAAAATTAAAAAAAATATTTGAGACTACTGAAAGCGAGAAGGATCTCTGTGATCAAAATTTACGTTTTGTAGGTATTGTGTCTAATGTATTCTGAAGATAACTTGATAATGCTCGACACATTTGTAGTTAACTAGAGACAGCATAGAGATGAAAGAGGAAGATGACTTTTTTTTTTTTTGACGACTCGAGATGCGAATGGAGGTTTGGGACGAAAATTCATTTTTACAACCAATTTGGATTGATAGAAGATAGCAGTTGACGAGTGTGTAGCGGTTCGGAGTGATCTAACATTTGTTCAGAGAGCGTGGATCCTGTAACAGAAAAATATTTCTAATTCCATCAGTCAGGTGTGGGGATGTAGAAGAGTATTGTCGCTTGACTGACCAGACCGTCCGCTACCTAGGATGTCCGCTGACGGGACGGGAGCCTAATGACTTCCGTTCGATGTCAATGGTGATAGGAAGTAGGAGTAGAACGGCAGAAGGCAATTATACTCACGCTAACTTGTCTAGCTTTTTTTTAACAACTATTCCCCTACTTCTCTCGCTCTAATTCCATTTTCGCATTTTCCCTCTTTCAATCAGCCGCATTGGTCAACAAAATGGAATAGTTTCTGGCTGCACATGTAAAGATAAATCTGGAATTTATTCTTTTGCACGGATATTACGTGGAGGAGAAAGGTCGAATCTATTTTCTCTCAGGCCTGTGCCGAGATTGATTCAATTCTCCTTTAACATTGGTATGGAAGAGGCCTAGCTGGAAATTCCACTCTGGATGGGCTTGTACTCGTTTGATTTATTTTAGTAGAATTTCTTACTTAAAAGAAAAAGTGTATATATATATATATATATATATATATATATATAAGTATAAATAAAATTGTAAGAATGCGAAGTAATTTATATTCTTGTTTTCGCTTCCGTGTTATGCTAATTAAAAGTTCATCTACTTTTCGAAATAAAAACTCTCACCGTGCCTTTATAACGAACATAATACGAAGTACAAATGTTTATGTGTATTATTTACTATGTTCCTATATTTTATTCTTGTTTGCGATGTCTGCTATCACTGCAGGACTACCATTGCTTATTTTGCAATCCATCTGTTGTTCCCAGTCATCACATATTAAATAGGAAGACACTTTTTTGGAATTTCCTGGAAAACCTGTTTTATTTATTAATCAAACTCGAAACTTCAAGTCTGTCAAACATACACATACGCATATATATATATATATTCCTATCCGAAATTTTAAATGTTATAGATCCCCAATCACCATTAAAACAAATTAATCCACAATTTATTTTCTTTCGCCTGTGAATTCCTATGTTTTGGGATAATCTTTACTTAAATTTGTTTTAAATTTCTTTAAGATATCAAAATTTAATAATGTTTTGATAAATGTTTCTAAAACCGATGTTTTAACTGTATTCTAAAGCGTGTAATAAGAGATATTGTTAGTGCGGACGATATATAAATTTGTTGCTTCGTTTTAACGATTATTAACAGCTAAATAAAGATTATTTATACTAAATTACAAGATGAAAACTCTTCAAAATGAAAGAATATAATGTAGTTATTATGCTATCGATATTTTCTTAGACAATATTTTAGTTTTCGCCAATATTATTTCATAACGGCGCTTTTACTTTGGCCACTGTAGTGGAGACAAGTCTATTTTTTAGAAAATACATTTTTTGAATAAAATCAGTTAAACAATATACAATATATATAATCCGTGTTTGAATTCAAAAATATATGATAGCTACTAGCCACAATAGGTAGAAAACAAGCATTAATTCGCGTTTTATCCGAATTATTTTTTCATCAATACGATTTTCTACTTAACACGTGCCTAGTGTATAAGTTTCCTGTTTTTATAACGTTATAATATTTGATTGGGAGTGAAAATAAATGCACAACTTGCAGGCCTTACGGTAGTTTGGAAAGTGTTGGATATATTTAGCCCATTTTCATCCCGATTGTACACGAAGACATCGCCTCAATTCACCGATGGGTGTTTCCTTCTTTTGTAATGATATTAATAGACATCTCTCTTTTTATCTGAATGAAAAAGTAGAGATAATTCCCGACAAGTTAAAATATGTCTGGGATTCGATACGGAGTTGGCTTATATCTTAATACGATGTTTTAAAAGTAAATTTCTGCCTTTGTAATGACTAGTGGTGATGTACTGGTCAAATATGCAAAGAACATGACGTCATGGCAGTCGGTATTGATAATGTACAGGAAATGCTCTGACAGTCGCCTTTATGGCTCTCTGGAAAGAGATATCCGATGCATCGCTTCCTGTTTTCCTGTATATTGGACTTTTTAATCAGAATGTTTCAAACCTTTTTTAATAATTAAAATAATATAACTCGCGATAATTTTTAGCCCTTTTTGGATAAGAAATGGGGTACCCTGTTTACTTGTTTGTATCGTAGCTTTTCCGTTAAGTTATCAGAATAGCCGAGGACATTTTCGGATAAAATATCAGTAGTGTTGCAATTCGATAATGGAAAAAAATATATGGTGAATACTATTAAAATTGAGATAAATTTTTATATATAAATTTTTCATTAATCATTTATTTTATGGTATGAAAGTTATACAAGATTTTCGTGAGATTTGCAGCTTTAAGCGATAATCAGACAACTTCAAGGACGTCTACTACAATCGATACGCTATTGATTATAGTTTGGAAATTGATCTTTTTATAAAAATTCGTAATATAAAATATTTTTTATTTGTTAAAGATCATAATTGCCAATTAAATCGTATAAGTTAAACCCGTACGAAAATCGGATATTTAGTCTACTAAGCATTTGATTGTCGAATGGATATTACAAAAAAAAAAAAAAATACTTGTCGTTTCTGTAATTTGTAATATTTAAAAAAAAAAAAAAAATAAGGAGAGAAAATAATAATATAAAAATTGAAACTCAAGTTAGCGACCCATCTCTCAATGGTAAAAAATCTCGTCTAGCGAAGACAACTCTAGTTTGGCATCGACAAAACAATTTCCAATAGTTTCTCTTGTGAAAGACTTTCTGTTTGATTGCCTTTTTCTCTTCTTTCGGCATTTGAAGATTACTTCGCCATAGTAATTCTTTTAAATGGCCTTCCGGCTAAAATTAAACCGGGATGCGGATCGAAGAAACGACACCTGAACACAACTTCGTGATCTGGGCACAAGCTTTTTACTTTTATTTTCACATTCGTTTTTTTGCTAAACATAATCATCTTCGAGAGTTTATATTTTTACCGAATATATTGCGGATTCTAGTTCTCGTTAAAAATAAAAAAAGTCTGAATGTATAGCTACTATAATAACTCCATATTTTTCTCTTCCCACTGAAATATAATGAACTCAAGGCAATAAACTATTACGAAAAGTGAAATTTTTATATTGTTACAAACTAAAATGTCCACTACAGGTTACGAAAGTTTTGTTTATATAAAATTAAACTTGTGATATTAATAACTTTTGCCATATGATACTATTATACAATAAGCTTATGCTATAGGTTCAGTTACAGATCTAAAAATAGTAATATTTAAAAATATACTAACCAGTAAGTATCCCGAGTGTTAAAATTTAATTTCTTTTTCTATTTTTATAGCATTTATAATTTTTTCGTGAACATTATAAAATGGTTTCATTATCTTTATCTTCAATGATTATCGTGAAATCATCGTATAGAATAGACTATCTAAATCTATAAATTTATATAAATTTATAATTAAAATGGTATAATTTTAAAATAAATTTTAAAATAAAAATATAAGAAACAAGTTTATTATTAAATTACATAAATTTTCTTAAAATCTAATATTCAAAGATGGTTGAGAAATCAGGCAATAATTCTTAATAGAATAATTGCATGATTTCTCTGATTTAAAATGAATAATATAGCAAATCATACGAGAATATTTTGAAAAAATAAAAATAAAAATGCTCATTGAAATGATCTGGATTATTTTCATAATTATAAATTGTAAATATGATTAACATGTTTATTCTTCCTTTCTTTCAGCTCGTTGAGACAGATGCATAAACTTTTAATAAAGCGCAAAACGTTATTATTTAAACAAGATATGTTATATTGAAATACTTACGATTAAGTATGAAAATTTAATGATGGTTTTTATGATATAATTTTATTAATAAAAAAAAAACAAATTTAAGAGAGCTTTGCAGAAAGAGTTTTGTTGTTAGAGCGAAAAGAAAAATAGGTAAATATAATTACGAAAGAGTTAAGGATAGAAAATAGGATGTGAATAGTATCTATACATAATTTAATTTAGACAAATCTAAATAAAATTTTTAAAAATTTAATCGTCGTTTTGAAAAATATGAATTAGCATGAATTTATTGTATGAAGGTGCAGGTAAAGAGCAAAGAGAAAATAAATACTTTTAGAATTGCCTAAGTTTCTTATTTTTGTGACCGGATAACTTTACAGTCGAACAGAAATTAAAGAATTCTGTAGAAGGTAAACATTATTATCTCAAGCACCAAAATTAAAACGCTCCAAGGGACAACATCTTTTAGAGAGTTCGTAATGAGTTGAGAGAGAAAACCTTCTTTTCATAATTGAAATCTTTTGATCACTTTAATAAGTCTGTTTATAAGAAATCAAGCATCGAAGAAAAATTTCACTTAGGAAATTTCCAATATTTTCATAACTAAAATCTCGAAAGTTTGAAAATTTATTAATTAAGCGTAAAATTATCTGTTTATCTTAAGTTTTCTTTTTTTTTTCTAAAAAAAAATATGAAATTTTTCGAAGATTTCACTTTTTTTAATGGTTTTCTAGTCCTATAATCTTAAAAAAATAAATATCGATTTCTTTTCTTTTTTTTTTAGACTTTGTATGACTATCACAGAGGATAGATAATAAAGCACTAACGATTTATATAGGGCGGAGTCATTGAACTTAAGAACTTTACACTCTTACAGCTATAAATCGGCAAAGTATTAATACTACAACAGATTTAGATTCAAGTAAGCCTCAATGAATTTAATATAAGAAGAGAAATTGATCAAATATAGGGCTGTCTAAAATAAACTATCGCTACTATAAGCTAGACTAGCTCTATAGAGAAAGTAATTCTCTATTGGCTAGAGGAATCAAAAGGATCGACTCAACGTATAACAACTCTGCAATTTATTGACTCAACTAATCTATGGGTAGAAGAATGTTTCGATTTCTTCGGATGGCTTGCAATTGGGAGACAACCTCATCTGTATCTATGCTTCACTTCCCGACTGCTTTACTTTGAATCGCATCTAAGGATCGGTTTACTGCTTTCATCCTGACACACAATCCTATTTGCACATCTGATTACATCACGGTTTGATTAGAAGGACGTTTTTCTCCCTAACATTATTAATAAGAGACATTCCATCTTAAGTAGTTCGAAAATCACGCTTATCTCAGACCATTTTTGTAGCGCCTTTTGAAGGTCTTCCAATCTGTGAATAGGCGTAAAGATTCCTATATAAGTATCAAGACAAATTTTCGTATCCGCCATGAAGTTACAAATAAATTCTTCATCTTATCTACCGTATAAAACCTACTTTTATAATTAAATGATTAAACAAATTAAAACTTTAGATGGTAAGATCTATGTTTATTTACGAAGGTTTGCACTCGAGAGATTTTAAATAATATGCCGAGATCTATGTTTGGTCGAATATAATTTGATTGTAGATAAATCTAAAATTTATTAAAGAAACAATGAGTTTAATTAATTAAGTTGACTGCTTCGGTAGCAAGTTTATTAAAGCGTGCCGTCTGGAGATGGAGGATGAACTCGAGGTCAACAATTGGTGGGGAGCTTTTGTTACCCTCTCTTATCCATCTGTTGTGAGAATACGATTTTTAGACTCGGTGTAATTATTTAAGAAGATGCCTTGACGGATCCATAAATATTGCCTATAAAAATGCCCCTCTTGGTCCCATAAAAGATAAGAAGTCGCTTAATGGTCGTAAATATGCTTTATAAACATTTATAAATATGCAATTTCGATTAATTCGATATCGCTATCCAATCACAATGTAGAATTAATTTTATTGATGCAAAAAAAAAAAAAAAAAGAACTCCGGTGTGTTTCATTCTCTCTTTAACCTGAAGGTGAGCTTACGACAAGTAGAATGTAATAACATAATTCAAATTTCACGAAATTTACTTTAAAAAATTCTTGTTTATGGAACCATGGAAATAGTAAACACATGAAAATATAAAATAAAATAAAAAAAAACTACGTTAGAAACAGGAAATAACAAACACAAAGGAAATAAGAAATTTTCGGTAAAGATCACAAGAGAAGAAATAACTTATAGGAAATAACCTTTATGTAGTTAAAAAATGCGAAATATATAGAAAAACATAAAAATTTTCTATAAAATAACACTGAAAAAGAAAATACAATTCTATATAAGTTACTATTTTGTATATTAAGAATAAAAACCTTTGTGAAGAACACTTTAAAAAAGTATGAGAAAGATTATGAAATACATACAAAAATCAATTGCAATGAATACTAATAACATGAAATATAGAAATACATGCAGATGAAAAATTTTCTATAAAAGCAAAACAAATATAAAATATTGAAATACAGTGTGTTCTGTATAGAATATTAGAAATGAATAATATTCAAATCCTTAAGGTACTTAAAAATTATTATTACAATAAAAAAAAATCTTAAAAATTTTGAATAAATCGATCAGAAATGAAACTTTTTCGAATATACTGAAACAGTTCACATTTTAAAGGTTTCTCGCCAGAACAAAAATGAAAAATTCGACTGGTATAAAATTAATCAAAATACAAACTTCGTATATCTGACGTTAAGATCATAAATTATAAATCTGGATTTATACATTGTTTTTAGAGATATGTTATTGTGCATTATATTCATAAACTTCTCTGTGCACGATTTTTTTTTTTTTATAATTTTTGTATAGTTTAGAGAAATTATTTTATATAAATTAATCGAGCGATATATATTTACAATATAGCGATTAATAAACACTAAAATAGTTAGGATGCAACAAAATACGTATTTTTGGCAGCAGTAACAAGAAACCCTGCTTCATTGGAAATAGAGAGAGACAAACTGAAGAAGATAATCATTGGACGCGGTTCGAGTTGGACGGACAAAAAGCTTGTCTTCTGTCGTTGACAGGTAGTCCCACTTCACAATCGAAAAGATAGGGGACGGAAAATTTGACCCCTTCAAAGAGATGATTCAGGCATCCCTGTCTCAGCTAGCCAATTACCGGTTTGATTACGAAGACAGGACACACACTGAATGAAATTCATTCTTAGGTAGGTTGTATAATTATGTTGTCCCTCCTTATAACTGATTAAAATATTAAAGATTAAAACGTTTAAAATGTGTCAACATTGTTATAGACATAAATGTTTTGTAAATTATTAATTATACAGAAATTTTAATTACGATTTTCTTTTGTGTTTATAATCCTTCATCAAGTTTCAAGGATTCCGAAAATACGTCTCTGATCTACTTTTGCTTATTAAATAAGATTTAACAATTTTTTTTTTTTTTATAACGAAAAAAATGTTTTTAATACAAATTTTATGCCTAAAATGTATTGCAATGAATGTGTATTTTGTCAAGATTTAATGAGAAAATGTAATTTGATAAATAAAGTTAAGTAGACTAATTACAGTTTCTTTATGTTTCATTATGAAGTAAAGAATCTTGTTAATCTATATGAGACATATATTTATTAAAAGAAATTTTGTAATCTGAGATCAAGTTACTCTGAATAACTACATATGTTTTCAAATTAAATTCTATTTCAGCTAAACTCTCTTAAATTTAGAACATATTTAACTATTTTCTGTTACGAACTATGGTTGCTATAGATATCGTTTATTTTTAACTTCAGAATTAAATGCGAAACTCTTCAAATTATCTAAAGGAAAACTACAATTTTGAAATCTCTTTCCCTCAAGCAAATTCCTTAACAGCATAAAATCGCAACTTTAACGAAATATATATAATAATTCGATAAGTTCAGTTTTGCAGCTTTTCCAGGTATGATTTAAAGAACTGCCAGGTAGTTAACTGGACTATCAGGGATGCGATATATATCGTGAGAACGCCTGTCACAAAGGTGTCATTCTGTCACGATAGCAATTCTGATAAGGTAGGATGTGGGAGTTACAAGATAGACAGGCTATGAGCTTTCTTCGGTACACATTGGGAAGTCCAGCTCTCTTTACACTAAAGATAGAAAGTTTGATCTCACGAATTGTGCCGCCTTTTATGAATGCCGTAAATTTAAAATGAGGCCTGTAGGCTCCTGGAAGGTTAATTCATTAGACGTTGAATGAGTGTTCGTCCTTACTTCTTCCGAATGACTCCATAAAAATACATAAAACTGAAAATATATTTTATGATCGGCAATTTAGTCCTTGACTAATATTTTTAAACACTAAACATAATTAATTTCCTTATTTAACTTAGTTTAATATTTAATTATTTATCATTGGTGTTACTCAAATTCACTTATTGTTAAAACAGGAAATATTTTTAGATGTGTGAAATATCGACGGCAAACAAAATAATTGCATAAATTAGAATATGTTCATTTCTTTTCTACTGTATCGAAATATTTATTATTATAGTTTGACTACTAAAACGTCCGATTAACGTTTAAGGTTATAATGTCTCCATATAGTTATTCAAACACGTATAAGCAAATGTAAATCCAAATACTTCTTCGATATTCGTAAAGTTAATAAGCATCTCTAGACATTCTGTTTTGGTGTAGATCAATAACGTCAAATCAATGTAAGGTTGAATGAGTTAGAATCAGATATTTCTCTAACAATTACTACAGAAAATTGTCGAAGCATGTCCTGTATTCAGGATGCATTTCGTCGTCTGGATCCATGCTTATTAATCGTAGTCTTTGCCAGAATAAATGGAGGGAAGGATGTATGCCTAACTGAAGTTGCATGAATTGTACATAAAACTCCCAACCAATTAGGCAACCTTTTAGGAAAAGGAAATCATTTTGGACAATCAGCTAATCCATTTGAAAGAAATCCAAAATTGCTTTTTCTTGCCCATACTTTTGACTTAATAATTTGCGAGATTGAGATTTTAATTAAAATATATATATATATATATATAGATCTATTCCCGTGCTTAAAAATTTTCAAATTTTAATGGAAGATTTAGTTTGATACCAAACGGTATACGGAGACCTATAAGAGCGTACATTTTCAACGGTTATAAAATCGGTTTGTTTGTGCTACCGTCGAAAAAGGTGGAGAACTAGTACAGCCGGAACGGATTAGCCCTGCATATAGATTGACACGAATTTTGCGTACTTGCAAGTGTAACGCTTTAAGTTGAAATTAGATTGATTTCTGAGTAAATTCTAACAAAAATGCTCAGGTGTGATATATATATATTCCGTGTAAACAGCAACGCGAGAATTACTTAGAAATGGTGTATTAATCTATTCTTTTAACGAAAACAGTTTTTCCTAGGCTCCGTTTGACAAGAAGACGTGTATCATCTGTTCAGATAAGCGATGTGATTTGATCGGCCATGTGGAGAGGTGGGATCAACCATGTGTGGATACCCGCAGGGTTATAATGGGATTCATTAGGTGAGGGGGAGTGAGGAGAGGTCCGCAGGGATCTTCCGACACTGTTAGACCTTACAACAAAATGATGGGCTGATAATTTCATTTCTCAAGCATGTAACGGAGAGAAAAACGTCTAATGATTGATTGATAGCATTTACAAGAAAACATGATCAATAACAATAATAATAGTAATAATTTACTATTATCAAGCATACAAAATAAATACTCTTCATATAAAGATTATAATAAAAGTATTTTCGATAGATTTAAACTTGTTTAAACAGACTTTCTCGGTATTTCAATTTTGACACAACTAAAAGAATTATCAGCGAGGTAAATAAAATTTATATACGGTGCTAAAAGTGTTCATTATCATCTACTTTACAGATTTTTATCTTTAAAAGTTTGCTTAAAATGGTGAATAAAGTTAAAGATTTATAATCATTTTTAAACAATAAAATTTAATCAGAAGTAAACCTAAACACAATATTATAATTAAAATTTAAAAAAATTAAAAATAATCTTATATATTTTCAATTAATATAGCGTAATTGTTTATGTTTATCGATTTTCGTGAGTTAAAAAAAAAAAACCTATAAATTTTTTTATTTATTGAAGTCATAACATGAAGTTGAAACTTTCCAGAAAAGAAATAACAAAAAAAGTTTATGATTCTTGCTTTATTATTGATTGTCACAAGGCTATTTTTGAAGCTTAATATTTTGGAATTTTATTTACTATAAAAATTTTCCTTAATCTATTTTCACTATTCTCATAAGAAACAACTTTTAAAATATCTATGAAAAGTTAATCATTATGTGTTTGATATAAAATCCATAAAATATTTAATAATACACTTTTAATTTATCATTATAAAATAATAATAATAATAATAATAATAATGATAGAAAACATTAATTTAAAATCCACAAAAATTCTTTCATACCTCTCTTTCGTACAGAGAATAAATTAATTTGAAGAAAAGTTTATCTTCATATTCATATCTACTGAAGGAATTCACAATTAATTTAAATATTTTCTAAGATTAAAATATATATATATATGTTGTATATATTTAAATTAAAATTTCTTAATCTAAAAATAATAGAACAGTATTTAGAAATTTATTGAAATTAAATTAAAGTGATAAAATTTAAGTGATAAGTTTATAAATAAATTTCTAAATAATTCATTAAAGATTAAAAATTTATTTTTTTACTCATAACAACATTCTAAAACTGATTATAGTATAATTTCTAATAATCTAATATTTCTCGTAATTTAAGAAAGAAGCCAAAGAGAGATAGAAAATAAAAAAATATTTAAAATTGCAAATACTAAAATGATAATTGCAACGAAGTTCAAGAATTTAAAATTCCGTGCAAATATTGATTTCGGTCGTTGGTATTCCATTGAAACTGTATAACAGTCGGACTTGTTCCGACTGAGATCCGATAAACATTTTGGACAAATTGAAGTATTCAGTACGAATTAGTAAACAGATCGAACACTAACTTGAGTCGGTACAAGTCACGCAATTTTCTCAAACGAGAAATTCTTTAAAGAACTTTTATTCATACAACATTCTTAAATTTTAATAAATAAAAAAAAAAAAATGAGGCGAATAAAAGGCGCAATTTAATAATAATAATAATAATAATAATAATAATAATCGTAATAAAAATTGATAATTGAAATTTAATAATTAATCAAGACTTAATCTAAAATCAATTTATTGTCATTCAAATTAGAAGTTTTAATTAAAATCTGGTCTTAATATATTATTATACGATGATTACAATTTTTTAATTAAGTAATTTTGTTTGTTTTTTTCTCTCTCGCAATAATTTAAAAATCGATTTGATTGTGCTGGGGGAAAAAAAACTACACTATCAATTTAATATTGTAAAAAAAAATACGTAAAAAATATCAAAAAGTTCAATAACTGGAATATAAAAAGATGTTTTAATAAAAGGCAGGTAGATTGTTAAAACATATACCTAATATACTGATACAAAGCGAAACATCTGATGTTCTGTATAAAATGAATTTATACAGATGCTATTCACAGCTTTCGTAATGATAAATTCATGCATGATAATTGGTATTCAATATGCATCATTTATTATCATCGTATAGAGACAGAATAGGTCTATAAACTGCAAATAAAAATTAAATAATCTATTAATAATAGTCTAATCATCAACATCCCAATTGAGAGACTATTTCAAGTTGAAGCTTATCACTTCGTTTAATAATCAGACCATTTTTCATATTGTTTATTGATTTTTTGAAGCTTCACTTCTTACAATTTGCATAATTCTATATATGATTTACTATTTTTATAACTTTTCCGTAGGAATAGAATTATTTCGAGTTCATTTTTCAACTCACTCAGCCATGATTCCGCGTTATAATATGAAATATGAACGCATAGACAATATTAGGATTAAACGTACATTCACACAGAGAGATTACAGAAGTTGTGACAATCCAGTCGAGAATAGATCTGTGTGATTCCTCCATAGAAGGACAAGTCACGAAAATAATTTATAACTGCGAAGACGTGATATTAAATTGTAATATCGTATTATCACGTGATATACTAACAGATTAAGATCTTTCTGCGATTATAGCCTAAATAATACTTTTATAGTTGTAAAACAAAATCCTACCTAGGCTTATTAAATGGATTTAAATTTTATACAGTACAAAATTAAATTTTCATACTGTTAATTAAAGAAAAAAAAACAGATTAAAAAAAATCAGTTTTCATATCCGGCTGTTTATTTTTGCTTTCAAGGTTGTTTTTAAACAGAGGATTAGTCTATCAATGTTCTTTTGTTTTAATCAATTTTCTCTGAAAAGCAGCCTATTATCTTTAAGTAGAATCAATTTTGTTATCTAAATACAATATGTGTACTGTCATCTACAGAAAATAAAATTTGAATTTTATTACTTTTATTATTAATTTTATGATACTAAAAAAATACACGATTTAAATATTTTGCATACGCAACTATTCTCTCAATAAATTATTATTATTATTTTTTTATTTAGGCAAAACGTTAATTTTATATACAGTATTTATTTCCAGTAACATCTAAAAATAACCAGATATAGCATATATAGTTATTTTTCATGGCATGATATAGTATTTCTCAATTCTCAAAAGTATAGTATAACTCATATTTAATCAAATTAGAATTCAAAACCTGATCCAAAATCTGTTTAAATTCAAGTTTAGTAAGTGTTCAACTGTTCATGACATGAGCTGATTACATAGTTCTGGATATTAGATAGGGCATAATTCAATTGCCCATGAAAATAAAATAAAAGTTTTCAGAGAAAAATTATAAAATCAATTTTATTTACAAATAAAAACGCTGTTTTTTAAACATGAACTATAAAACATGTAAAGTACTTATATTTTTATTTTAAACAATTTAAAACTGTTTGTATATAAATAAAGCAATTTATAAGTTAGCATCCATAAAAGATATTCTATTTTTAAAATCTCTAGTTTACGTAATGTTTATCTTTACAAGGAAATGATTTTAATTTAAAATAATTTTAAACTAAGTTTTGAAAGAATAAATAAATAAGGAAAAATATGTATAAAGTAAAATTGTTACAGCTGATTCAGATTTTATATTTAAAAAATTACCGTTTATATATATATATTACTCATTTTAGTCGGTGGGCATAGAAGCTGTTTTCCTGTGACGAAAACAAGATATGGTGGACTGATTTGCAGGTCAAAAGGTGAACATACGGTGGATGTGGAGCCTATGTGGGAAATAATACGAAAACGTCCTTCATTGTAAACTTAACAGCAGCTCTTGTTTTACGGACATTGCGAGCTAAATATCCAGAATAATAAAGGCAGTACATTTAAACTACTATAATTTAAAAAATAAAAATTACATAAAACATTTCATA